>JAGDQP010013404.1:0-47883 GCA_022664845.1 Lepisma saccharinum
TAATTTTGCTTGTACGTGAAGGAGATAGGTATGTAAAACTTGAATACAGTTAATTAGATAATTATTGGGTCAACGTTTCATTGTCTACCGTAGCGAAAACTGTGAAAGTGATTTTCTGCTTATGGAAAACAATGTTAAGGCAGAATTAAAACGAAAAAGGAAGGAAACCCACTCTAATTTTCAAAAAAGAGAAAAGATACTCAGTTTTCGAAAGAGAATGAAATTGGTCCAATCAGGGCCGAATTTATGCATAGACCCACTAGGCCCGGGTCTAGGGCGCACTTTACAAAGGAAAAAATATAATTTGCTATTTAGAACCCGAGATGAAAAAAATATTTAGGACAAATCATTAAGAAAGAGCGCCATCACCTTTCAACCGCCTGACCCCGTCGTAAATAACTAACTTCAGGTAATTTAAAGTATGTTAATCTTCATTAGAAATAGTACAACAAAGATTAGAGCCTATTTTAGGAACAGTATTTATTCCTATTTTTGTTTTTGTACACACCAATAAGGAGTCACCGTGGCTCAGACGGTAGCGCATCTGGCTACGAATCGGGCGGCCCGGGTTCAAATCCCGGCCAGTGTTTCTATGCACCCATGCTTTTCTCTCAGTGTTCCCATGCCTGGCGCTCTGAGGTGCATTCCTCCTACCAAACTGAGTACCACCAGAGTGACCTTGGTATTCCTGGGCGCCTTGGGAAGGTAAAGGCAGTCGAGCGTAGGACTGACTAACCCACCTCACTTCGTACCGTAGGTCAAGAAAATGTGGAGCGCTACCTCCACATACCTCATGCACCGTTCACGGCGCGTGCGTATCGCACAGGGGATAGCTTTACCTTACACACCAACAATCATTATTACACTTTTTTTTTCACAATTGCTCCTGGTGTCCTCAAATCTTCCAACGTTAATTTAACTCATTTCTCTATCGCATACAATGATGAAAGTTTGCACAGTGACGTACCTCCGGTGACAACACAATATTCTATTGCTATTTTCATATATTTATATAATTTGAAAGCATGTGTAATTATTTTATTATTTTTTTAAAATATTACTCATAAATACTCCTGCAACGATTTGGCGTTTGACTGATTGCAGAACACTTGAGTAAAAAATAAATAAAACAACTTTTAAAAACAAACTTTTCTTAAACAATTCGTATTAAAAAGTAAAAAAAAAAATAGTTTTTGTTCATGCACGACTTTTTAAAAGAAAGCATAGGGCGCATCAATTGAAGATTTTATAAAGTGACTGTATATGAGAGAGCGCCGCATGCTTTTCTTTTTAGTCATACATAAACATTTTTTCTTTACTTTTTAGTAGGAATTGTTTAAGAAAAGTATGTATATAAGCTTTTTTTATTTTTTAAGTCTATGTTACATATAGGGCGTCGCTGTCATTGATACCTCTGCTAATGGGCAAGAGATACTTTGTGTTAAGTATACATCAAGGCGTAATTTACGGAAATTTTTGTATATGAGGAAAACTAAAGTGTCTTTTCGGGTCCGCAATGGGTAGGTACCGTTTGAATCCGGCTGTCAATCATCCACTGACTGGCATTTCCCTTTAGTTTCCTTCAGTTTCACCAGATAAACGTCAGAATGGTACCTTAACTAAAGTACCGGCCGCTATCCTCCCAAACCCTATCCTGGTCTGATCCAAAGATGGATTTAGGGACCTTACAAATTTTAAAAATATCTTAACGTGTCATTTATGACAGAAGAAACATTTCCTACTTAACTTGACTTTATACCTTCAGGAGATTAATATTCCCGGAAATGGTGTTTAAAATTCAAAGAGCTGCTCAACGAAGCTAATGAGTTTGTAGTGTCGCTTTTGTCTATTCCTAGAGATTTATTTAACTTTGAACTTGCTAGTTCTTAGGGGTGACGTATTGACGGGTGGACCGATACATAGCACGGTTCAATTCTGTAAATCTACGTTTCCTTTTTCCTACACAAAGAGAAGTGGAAAAGAGGATGAATCAATAAATGCTAAATAGCGAGGAGAAAATATGATGAAGTTACCATTCTTCAATTTACTTTAAAGTGTTTTTCTATGTCCTTATAGGAAATAAGTGTTTTGTATGCTTTGTGTTTTGTAATGTAATTGTAATTTTTAGATATTTTAAACTTTACAAATGTATTTAGGAAATTTTAGTGTTTTGTATTGTGATTGGAATTGTTAATTTTTAGATTTTTTTCTCCTTAAAAACTTTATAAAGGTATTTCAGAAATTTTAGAATTTTTAATCGTTAAAATGGTAAATCTATCACTAAACTGCAATGTGCCATTTGTGATGTTAGAAAAAGTAGAATCCAAAAATGGCTGAAGCTAGGATTCTTCTTAAAACTGCATAAAAGTCGTGAACAAAATGTAATAACAATATTGTAGGCCTAAATAATAAAATTGAAAAAATAGTTTGTATTACATTCTTGTTCAGTGTAATTAACATATTTTCAACAACTAGCCTACAATAATTTAATTAAAATTGCTCATTGTATTTTAATGAAATTATTTTATTATTATAATATTATTTAAACGTATTTTGTAAATAACAAATTACCAGAGTTAAATAATTATTATCTCGTTATTATTATTCATGGCTAGAAGACGGAGGATGGAAATGGTGAGGATGGAGGGACGGGGGCGCTGGAAGTCATGGGCCTAGGGCGCCTAGATCTATAAATCCGGCCCTGGGTCCAATGTATCTGTAATTAATCTTATTCAATTTTACATACTCATCCACCCATCCCTTCCTCACGTGGTAGCAAAATTACAGGGAAAAGCATGGATTCATTCTATTCCAAAATTAAAAAGAAAAGAACATGAGTTATGGATCACACTGTATAAGCCAAGGGTATAAACTATATTTTTTTCTCTCTCTCTCTCTCTCTCTCTCTCTCCCTTTCCTCATCAACACATTATCCGCATGTTTCCGACATATCGGACAGAAACCTGAAGACAGAATTCACTTGTTGGGTTAAAGTAATCGTTTCACTTCTTTGGTTAAAGTCTCTATCGCAAACAAATGACTGTGCGATACTGAGAGAATTCTTTTTGTGTATGCTGTTGTCCACATAAGATTTTGTCTAAAAATCTAACTATTTTTGTTTTGTCTTCCACGAGATCGGGTTACAGCGTACGTGCAGTCCTCAGTATTCAATGAATCATGGCTACCCAATAATTCTTTTGCACAAGCGAAAAAAGGAAGTCTTGTGGCAAAAGTTGAAACAAGAAGCAAGAATGAGGGGCTGGGGAGACAAGTACGGAAATTAACACTCAAGTACGGAAATCAACACTTATCACATTATACATCACACATAAACTGTTAATATTTCTATGTTAAGGAGTACACCACGATATATTTTTTTATATTCTCTTTTAATAATAGGAAAGTTTATGGTATTTAAGGAAGAAAATTAACAGTAAAACAGTAGGTAATGCAAAGAAAGAGGACATTTAATTATAGAACAGTGGGATGGAGACACTGAAACCGGGCCGACGTTGTCTGATACAAACCTGAATGTATGCACGCGCTCATTGCTTTTGCATTGCCACTGCAACAAGATCCGCCTTCAGACAATCGGAAAGCCCAGTGGAGTCTTCAGGCAGCTGTCCGGCAGAAAACCTGAAGAACTCTTTGTCTGAACGTGTACAGAGCCCCATTTAAAGCAATGCTCCACTACTCTTTCCGATTTCCTTCCTGCAAAAATCCTTCCGACATGTCTGAAGCAAATCGTAGCGTGTATCAGGGGTGTAAACAATATGATGAGTGAGTGAGTCAGTCAGTCAGTGAGTGAGTGTCAGTTAGCCTAAAATGTGCAATTTCAGGGGTCCACAACTAGAACATAGTTTGTGATACGAATATGAAATTTTGTACATCTGCACATATTTACCATTTCTCCTTAACAGCAAAAGCTCATATTCCTATCTTTAACATCTTTTTTCTTACGAGGCCCCCAAATCGTCGATTTTGCCATAAACTCTTGTTCCTGTATAACATGCTTCTGGCAGTGCTGACGTTTTCTGACGTGAAGAACTTATCTCATGCACTGCCGTGCACGTTGATATTAGGACATTACCTGGGTTACAGTTTTTAACTCAAATTCCTGGCGTAAACTGCAGCCATTTCTCCAGTATATATAATGGCTTATAAGAATACTTCGTAGTCACGGAAAAATTATGATAATATTCCATACCAAATTTGATATTCCAACAACGAAGTTAATTACAACTTTTACTTACAATACTTCTGCTAATTCACCAACTTCTCCAACCATTGCTAGAAAAACATTTTCAGAACAGAAAAACAGCAGTGGAGTATGGTACTTCTTCCAATTCCTTTTATTGCAAAACTGTCTCTGTAAGTATCTCCTAAAATAAAAATATTTAAATTTTAATTTACTGATTCTTATCTTTTCTTTTAAGAAATAAAATGTCAAATCATGACAAAAATTAAAAAAAAAGAACCAATCAATCAATCCTAAACATCTTCACTTTTAATATATATTTCTTCACTTTTAATTGTAGTTGATATAGTATGAGTTTTAGTGTACACTTTTTGTTTGTTTTGTAGTGTTTAATTATTTATATAACATAAATTTGATGTAGAATGTTTAAATGGTTGAGTGGAAGAAAAGGTTATGCCTTAACTCCGCCATTCAAAATAAGAATAAATGAAATGAAACTGTTGCTTCAGACCACTGTACTCTTAGATAAGACAAGCGGTAATTTATTTTACCAATGTACTAATTGAAGTGTTTGGATAGTACAGGTACATAACGCTTTTCAGAAGACATTCTGTAATAATTAAAAAAATAATCGTAATTGTTCATCCCCATCACACTTTATTCAAAAGGTTCTTATATGCACCTTTTTGGGACTTTAATTGATACATTGGTCCAAACCACAATTTTTCTCCCTGTACTTTTTTTCGCGCAACATACAAGCCCGCTACAAGTAACGTCCATGCAAATCCATGGCCTATTAAAGATTGATGACAGTTGGCGCGTGCAGCGAATGCTAACAAGGAAAGTAGGGCTGCTTTCCTTGCGATTTGGGTGAGTAGCCAATTGAAACATATGTTTTATTGTGTGGTCCACGTGTAAGACGTGTTTCCATTGACTACCATCGAGCTCTACGCAAACGATATTGGAGTGACTACTTAGTGTTGAAAGATAGACGCCAGAGCAAATATTTAAACTCGTTTGTCCACTTCCAGTCTAATCCAGTGTACCAAATTTTCAGTTCTAACTCAGTTTGATATTCTTCTTATCGCTGTGTGGCCAGATTTTTTTTGTTTAAGTCTTAATTACTGAGTTATTCGTGTAATAGTATATCGTACTCTGCATAGAATAGAAAATGCTGCAAATAATATTTTCATTTTTTGCCAGAATTAATACATAAATAAAAAAAACGGGCCACACAGCGTTATTAAGCGTAAAAACTTAGTTAGAACCGAAAATTTGGTTCATATTAGTTTAGACTGGAAGTGGTGGACAAATGAGTGTGCTCTCCGCTCCCTGGCTTCACATATTCATGAAAATTTCAATGGCTGCAGTCAGTCTAGTATCGTTTTTTGATACAGGTCATTGTTGGCTAATCGCCCAAAGCGCAAGCAAGGAACGCAAAGCACGGTTACATGGAAAGCTAACCTAAGACAAAAACTCCGTCTTTCCAATGAGCCCTAAACATTTTGAGCAAGTGTGAATGCTGTATCAGTATTTGTGGGATTTCACTACTTGGGGTCTATTTGATATGAACTACTGAGAAGAACGATATGATTTATCATAATAATTTTCAACCCGGATCGATCACACACCACGTGATAGATATCCATTCGCTTTGTTACAACACATTTCAAATTGGCTTGCTACAATGTTTTATACAAGAACAAAATACCGAAATAATAATAATAATAATAAAGAAAAGAAAATTACACCTAAAAATAAATACACACACACACGCGGGATCGCGAGCGCGAGCGCACATAATTATATTTAACAGAAACACATGTACACATACTTCAAAAAAGCAGTACTATGACAAACAATTAGTTTATAATAATAATAATAATAATAATAAAAATTTTGTATTTGTATTTTATTAGGCAAAAAGACGATATAGATCATATCCGAAAGATGTCGCCCAATACATTATCATGATAACAATTACAGTAATTTATGTTGATATTAATAATTACAAATAAGTGGACAAACATCTAAAACAGTAAAGAAATATTATATAGTATGACATATTAAAATATATTTATTATTAACATATAGTTATTTAAATTATTTAGTGCCCTAAAATATTACAATACATTTATACTAAATTACAACATGCATATACAAGTTTTATCATACATGATATTCATCCAAAAGAGTATTAATTATTTCAATCAGATGTCTCCCAATATGATTTGTAGTACATCATAAAATAAATACGTAAGTTTTAACACCATACACTATATTCGTCCGAAGGTACATTAAATATTATCGATCAAATCCATCATCCAATAAGATTATAGTTTTCTTTATTATGTCTGGTAATTTATCTTGAAAAATATCCACTGTGTCATTTATTTTATTGACTAATATGGCACTCCTTTAAATTGGAGACAACACATGTTTAACTGGTAAAAAGGGATAATAATTTCTAGTTCTATATTCAGGAACTTTTATATAGATTAAGTCACTCATACCATACGCTCCATGTAATATACAGTGAAGGAATTTAACATCTGAAATCATCCTACGGTCTCTAAGCTTTAATAAACCTACTTTTCTTAGCTGTTCCTTGCTGTAATATTGATATGCGTCCTTAAATTTCCAACGTATCCAAGGCAAAAACTCATTTTGAACTTTTTCTATTCTTTTAATTAGAATTTTCTTGTTAATGGTGTTCCATATAACACTTGCATATTCCAAATTACACCTTACTAAAGCACAATATAGTATTTGAAATATAGTTATATTGTTAAAGTCTCGAGGAATCCATTTAACTAAACTTAGATTTCTACGTGCTTTTGAAACTATTTCATCTCTATGTTTAGAAAAAAAATGAGCTTGGTATCAATATAAACACCAAGGTCTTTTACTTCTGATTTCAAATTTATTGATTGGTCATTTATGGTGTAGGAAAAGTAGAAACATTTGTTTTCCTAGATATATTCATGCCGAAAGTTTTGTCAAGATTCAGTTTGGACCATGAAAGAGCTCTATTTAAGTCATTTTGTAATATAAGATGATCGCTTATATTGTCAATAACTTTGAGAAGTTTAACATCATCCGCAATATCGAAGCATTGTGGAAGATAATTTCTAAGATAAGAAACAACAGCGGTCCGAAATTGGATCCCTGAGAAACACCAGAAGAAATATTGTAAAAAGAACAACAATGTACCTTGTATCTGATTTTAAATTTCCTTTAAGAAATATAAGATCGAAACCAAGTAATTAGCTGGTTAGAAAGATTGAAACTACTCATTTTTTTAAAAAAAAGTAGCCAATGCGGTATCTTATCAAAGGTTTTCTTAAATTCTAATTAAATAACATCCACCTAACCTCTCTGTATGACCAGTGGGCCAATTTTAGTCATCATAGTTGCCAAATTAGTAGTAGTCGAACATGTTTGTACAAAACCAAATTGTGATTAAGAAATTAAATTTTGAACACTATTAACAATTGTTGATCGAGAAAAGAGATCCCCGTTTGAATGCGGATTTGACCCTAAATGATCCCCTCGAGCCAATTTATAAACTTTTTTTCAATCATTTTAGGAATAAATCTAATTATTGAAATAGGTCTGTAATCTTCCAATCTCTTTATCATCTTTTTAATAATACGACATGCTAACGAAATTTTCCAAAATTTAGGAAAGATACCTACTATTATACTCCAGTTGCCAAAACAGGAGCAATTATTTCGCTTATTCCTTTCATTATAAATATGGATATAATAATAATAATACACATTAAAGTTACAAAAATAGAGATATAGTTCGACTTTCTCAATCCCTCGTATGTTTATTCTTTATCTGTATGTTTCTTCTATTGTCATTTCTTTGACGAAAAAAGTATAAATATCCCATACATCCATTTATATTACATTTAAATTTATAACATAAATATTATATTCATATTGTGTTGAAAATAGACTAACAATATTCAGATGTTTGTTTACAACAATTGAAATTAAATTAAAAAAAAGTATTATAGAATGTACGTTACTATCACCAAATTTAAACAAAGCTTGAATAAAATCTTTAAAAAAAAAATCTTTAAAGGAGGAAAATCTCATCTAATGCCTTCCCAGGAGGCAAAGTACCAAGAATAGAAGATACATTCCCTCGCTGAATTGTTATACTGCGGCGCAGGGTTAGGAAGGTGGTCACGCGGGCATCACCCGAAACGATCGGTATTCACCGATCAACCTCTCTAATAAAATTAAGGCCTTCCGTGCCCCAAGTACCACTTGATTCAATTGCGAACGCAAAAAAAATAAACTCAGGAAGTAGATTAGAGTATATCCGATTTTTTATCGGCCTCACTACGAGTAGCAGAACCACCCGCTTTCAAAGAAGAATGAGTAACATTTGAAATGGCGAAAATATCAGCGCAGGTGAAATCCCATAATAGAGGTCTTCCTCTTTTCCATGGAACTAGTGTCATTCCATCAGGTCTCTTACCGTCGGAGCGGCTACAGCCAGATGGTTCTCATACCGATGGTACATTAGCTGAAACTAGAGCTCTGAGGAAATTTGGTTGGAAATTTGTATGTGCTACCTTCATTTTGAAGTTGTATACATACTTCTTCGACAAATTTCTCACTTCATACTTGTTTTTCACTTTTTCGATCATTGTACTATTGAATGTTTCATATCTAGTACTTGACTATTTGGTAAACTAGTGTGAAAGGTGCGTATTCTCCAGCTGAACTGAGAGCGACAACATGGCACCTGTTGGCGGTAGATATGAAAACTGAAAAGTAAGGGCCTGTTTACTATCGTAACAAAAAGTGTTATTTTATATTACATGAAGACAGTTATTCAGTGTTTGTCATAAAGGGTATACTTTAACGCTTATAGTAGTAGTAATGCCATTTGTGTTGCTCTTTTATTAGTTTCTTACTGTAAGTTTTCAGTTCAGGTAATGAGGGGAAAATGTCATATCCTATGTAATAAACTGCCTTGGTGTTAAGCATTTAAGGAGAACTCATTCTACTTGTATTGATTGACGTAATGATGAGTAATTGATGTCGTGGCTTCTGGAGCCATATTTGAATCTGGGAAATTGAAAGTGAAAGAACTAAGAAAGGTATGAGTTGCAGCAGAAGTCCAGGACATGCTTGTTACGCATTCGGTTAACCCTATAAAGAATAGCAGGTTGGCCAACGGAAAGCTAATGATTTAAGGAAAGACTGATTTTTTTTTTTAAATCGATATTTGTTTGTTTCAGGCATCCACTTTCTTTTGCATAATACAAGGTTCTGAAGGGGCAAGTTATTTAATTTTCGTACTAGGGTAGGTTAGCGCAAACCTGTTGGATGCCCCATAACCAAGTAAGTCAGAAAATTAAAATATGTTCATAGTCTAGGATCAAAATGAAAGTCCAGAGCTAGAAGTATAGCATTAATTACAGCAGTGCATGCACCTCCTATTTTATCGCGAATAAAAATATATATAAATGCACTCTTGCACATAATATACCTTCAGATTAGTAGAAAATGGATGATGGGAAAATGTATACTCCAAAAGTTGCACAATATGGGGCAACATTAACCAATATGTAGGACGCAAATACAACATATGGATCTTATTTTTGTGACAATCCTAGATCGCTCTCCCGCATGTCTTTATTTACTAGGTAAATTATACATACTTTTATTTACGTTTGGTGTGTGACTAAAGGTTAGGGAAGGTCGGATTAGTTCTTCTCAATTTTACTTATGGCCTTTAGTTATTTAAGGATCAGGCCGGGACAGGGGAAGGAAAAGGAAGCGGGTAGGTGTCTGTAGGGCCTATGTTAAAGGTGCCATCGCGGTATTTGCCCGGAGTGACAGGAAAAACATGGAAAAATGTCACGATGGTTGGCCGCAGGGATCGAACTCAGGACCTCCCGAATGCTACGCCAACGCTCTACCACGGAGCTACACCGGCTAGGTCGGGTTAGTTCATGTTACGATTATTTAGCAAATTTCTTCCATAGACCTCTGAAATCGTCTGCAAGTGCGACGTTTTGCATCCCTATAACTATGAAACGTACCTAAATATGTTCAAAATACCAAAATTTCATAATTTGCAATGGCTCATGTGATCCGTAGAGAGACAGACCAATGGTTAATTCTCTATATATTAGACTTATTTTACATGGTGTTGAAGTACCTGTAATTTTTGTAGTTTCATTATTTCGTATGCGTACAATTCAAAATATGGTAGAAAATCACCGGAGGATGTGAGCCAAATGACGCAATGTAGGTTAGTATGTGTGTCCTTTCATTATTACCTTTTGGACTGGGATGGATTTATTAGAATGCACCTTTATTTGATTCGGGACCTGTTACTTTACCCGGACTGTTCTTAATTTTTCTTTCTCTGTATTTTCATAAATGATTTCTATTTTACAAACTATTAAGACCCCAAAAGGCCGTTACAAACACATATAACATACATATGACTCGAGCCTTCTTCTGTTACATGGTTAGCTCTGAAAAATACAAATAAAAATGTATAATAGTTGAAATTAATAACATTTGTTGCTATTGACACAATATTATGGTATGTGTTTCATTTATTTATTCAGAAACTCTGCAGCAAGCAATTTGCCCAGTTACAGTAGATTACAATTATATTTACAATTTTTCCTCTATGTATTTACAGTTGTTTACTCTTGGGCTCAATGATATATTATTACATGGAGACTCTTGTTAAATTTACGCACGTTTCCATTGAAAATGTCCAAGTTCTTGTATTTCATATTTAGAGTATTAATAAGCTTTCCCACTCTCCAGGTGAAGGATTTCCTTCGTGATTCCATTCTAAATCTCCTGACAGTGAAAGTTGTGCCCTTTCCTGATCTAACACCTCTCCTTGGTACATATAGCTCTATTCTCTTTAATATTTCTTTGGAATCATGTTCGGAATGCAGAAGTTTAAATAGAGTAAGCATATCTATCTTCATACGCCTATTCTCAAGGGTGTAGAGTCCAAATTTTCTAAGTAACTCCTTGTATGAAACATCAACCTGAAAATATGAAGTTCGCCGCATAGTAACCATCTATGTATAGTGTATCCCTCTGATAGCCATCATCCATGGTCGTTGTTGTCCCTTCAAAATATCCTAGTAAATTTGTGTTAATGGACCTACCCTTTATGAATGCATGTTGTGCCTCCGAGATGATTTTGCTAACGTGATTGTACAACCTATTATGAAAGGCTGTATTTTTGCTAGTCCAGAAATCACTGCCACCAGCCTAAAGTGTTTCATGTCAGTAGCTCTCGGATACTTGGGTACTGGCACTATTTGCTTCATGACATTTCCTGATCTGTTCCTCCTTAGATGTTTTAGAAATGCCCAGAAATTATTCGGTTCACTTACAACTTTCTCCTCCGTATTCTGAACATACTCGGTATGGCATCTTCTCAGGTACTTCTTAGTTTACATCCTGACTTCTCTTAGTTTTTCCTGTTGCACTGAGGTCTTCCCTTCCTCTTTATTTCTCTTCTTCTCAGCAAATCATTTGCTGTTACATTCATCCAACTCAGGTATCGTTTCCGCCTCTTTCTGATTTTCGGAACAGATTTCTCTATCGCCTGAAATACCAGCTCGTAAAAATTTTCAACCATCTGGTCTAGATATCCGCTGTTTCAATTTCCCTCCAATTATTCTTCCTCAGTACATCATAAAGTCTATAATAATCCCCATATCTACCAGTATAATCGTACAATTCAGTCCTATATTCTCCCTGCGTTGATTGAAAGTTTTAATTTTATGGGTGGATGATGCTCATCAATTCTCACTGATGGTTCACTTTCCTGCAGACCGACAACCTCTATATCCGATACTACGCAATCTAGTATCCTATAATTTACATTTCTTATATAATTCCATTGGTTCGCATTGAAAAAAAGCTAAGAAATTCTCAATATCACACCATATCGTTTCACTGTCTCCTGTTCTTTCATCATCATCATACTCTAATTTGGCTGCATCCACATTCAGATCCCCAATACATACTACAGGACAATTACACATTACAAATTCAAACATCTCAGTGTATTTTTTCGCTGATGCACTTGGTGGAATATAGGAACTGCATACATATACTATCCCATTCATCATACCACCACACCTTACAATAATGAATTCAAAACAATCAGATTTCGAATTTGCTCGCTTACAACCAAATGTATTTTTACATGCAATTAGTACTCCACCCCCTCCAGTATTCTCATTGACATTCTCTCTTGCCTTGCCTATACATTATATATCTACTGTCAATGAATTCATTATCAAATATGTTGTTGTTCAACTATGTCTCCGTGATCATTATTAAGTCATAATCTAAATACACATCTCGCAATTTTGACCTAATTCTTCTAGTGTTCTTGTTTAATACGGACACAATCCACACTTTTTTCCTCGATTTACTACACATGGTTTTGCCCCTGCCACTAACCTTTCATCTTCTGCCAGTCAATGGTTCAGCCATGCCTGACCTATCTCCCGATCGACTTGAGTTTTCCCATTCACTTGATTCTCAAGTTTCTCTCACTTCTCACTCCTAGCTCTTCTACTGTAGCTTTTGTATCCAATTTACAATAGAATTTAGTAACTAACACACCTTTTGGCCACATCTTATTTTCCCATTTTATTTGATTGGCTTCTAAGCTCACCTCAAGATAAAAAGATGCGTAGCTGTCATATTTCGTCTTCAGTTTGACATATTTATACTGGTAATAGGGAGAGTTTCGACCTCTTCCGTTTTGCCCGCCTACGAACAAGAAGGGAAAACCGCTGCATTATATGCTTAGTCAAGCGTCATACACGCTGTTGCTACATGTTATTTCTGCGTTGTAGTCACACGAGAAAACTGTCTTCGCTCCAGAACACCGCCAAAGAAAGCATTGTTTTCCTATCCGCTTTCGTTGTGATTGACAAATGATGTAGGACTGTTTTGTGCGTTTGTCATAAATAACTATGCGTATGAATATTTTAAAAGCGCATTCGAAAAGCAAATATTGTGTATTCAGTTTGTTCAATCTGCTCTGATTTACCTACGCTCCAAAGTAAAGAGAAGAAATAAAGAAACTGGTTTAAAATTCTATAAGAGAAGATTAATAAAACCAATTTTCAGTAATTCCGGTCAAATGGAATGTATTTATGTAAATGTGATATAAACTCGTAGAGTTCAATTTCTTTCAAACTGAAAATGAGTAAATACGTTAATGATTTTCACTGCACTATGACTTACAAATTGAAACCTGTAGAAGGTTGCTGTTTCCCCTAAAGTTAATGAATTCAAAGATCATTCATATGCAAAATGACAGGGTGTCTACCTCCCTGGAAAACCTGGAGAATCTAGAATACTTAGGGAGTTTAATAAATCTGAAAAACTCAAAAAATACTTGGGGAAATATATAATTTATGAGGAAACCTGAGGGAAATTTATGAGGTGGACTTATTCACAGTAGATAAGAACACTGCCACGGAGAGGCGGAGGTCGTGGGTTCGATTCCCCACTGCTGACCGGATTTTTTCAGTGTGTTAAAATCCTCTGTTTTAAAGAAATTATCTCATTTTCTCACTTGTTAAGGCTCAATCGCAGTGGGTTTTCCCGCCTTTTTCTTTTTACGTCAATTATTCAACATTCATTGAAGGTAAACAGGATTTAACATTCATGGACCAAAGTTCGTTTCGTCCTTCAATAACGAGTACAATCAGTTTTAAGGAAATGTTAGTAATAACTTCAGGATTTTGTCCCAAAAGTGTCTGCACACAATCCTGAGGTTACGTATTCTACGAATATGTGCAATGTTATACCCATTTGAACTATCCTATTCTAAATTATGAAAGTTTTCTGTTAACCATTGCACTTGTTTTTGATACCCTATTCCTAATTCTGTAATTTCACAAGGTAATTTCAATAAACAGTGGAATAAAAGTCTAGCATCACAGGATACTATACAAAATTCTCTCATAATAAATTCATGTGCACAGATTTTGAAACCTTGCATGTCAATAATATACTGTCCTGAAGATGTGAATAGAGGTTTTTCTACTCAAAATTGTTCATGAATAACTTCAGGTATGAGTTGTGCAATGAATTCACTATTACGTACTAATTCTCTACCACTTTAGAAAAAAGAAATCATTGAAATACTTACATGACCCTGCCCTTTGAAAATGTTATAGTATTCAAGAAAAAGTTTATGATCATTCACTTCTTTCACCAAATGTTTTGATAGTATTTTTCTTATATTCCACATATATATATAGTTATTATGAGGGATCTTTAGTCTACACCCATTACATCGAATAGGATTCTCCTTTAGATATGTTTGAAAAGTTTGTAGAACACATCCTTCCACCACATAAACACCATCACAAAATGTACACAAAAAGTCTGACATTTTTCACTCACTCTGTCCTTTCCTGTCTTTTTCCAGTAACCTATCCATTATGCTTGACATGAACACTTTCACCACTCGCTAAAGACCATATTTCATGTTTCTTTTTAACACATCATCATCAATCACTTCACGATGATCTTGTTTATATATATGATAAAGTTCACTTATTGTAGATGACGTTAAAATATTTCTCCACACTGCTTTTCTAAAATGTTCTTCAATTTCTTCTCCTCTTACCAAATGCCCATTTAAATATCCTAAACATGCATGTTCTGTTTGATTGTATTCATCATAGAAACAACCTTCACATATCACAGGAGTTTGAGGATTCCACTTCTTTAACACTTCTTTAATACAGTTTGCATCTACCCATTGCTTTTTACACTTACACATTAGAGTTTTCACTTGATCACTTACTCCAACTAATCTTCGTGTTGATGTACCTCCTGTTGATGATGGTACGACAGGTGAAGATCTCACTATTACTCTGTTAGATTTCACCAAATTTGATGATCCCGATGATGATGATGATACTGCTACTGTTGGTGATACTACAGGTGAAGATTTCACAATTGCTCGGGCAGATTTCACCAAAATTGATGATCCTGTTGATGTTGCTACTGCTGCTGAGGCTGCTGCTGTTCCTGCTGCACCTAAGGATGTCAGCTTTATGCTCGTATTTCCAGAGAAGAGATGTTTCTTTAAAGGATACACCACTCCATCTAACACACGCTTCTCGATGTCTGCTGCTTCTTCGGAACTATAGAGGAATAAACCTCCCTAGTTATGTCGTCATCCTTCTGCTCTTTTACTAGAGAAGAAGAGGATAATAATGAATTAGATAATCTATCAGCCTTTACTTTTGACCTTAAATAACTATATATTGTACGGTCTCCTGTATCCTTTTCTTCTACATTATCATTAGCAAGTAATGCCAGCCTCTCCACAACATCCTCATCTTCCGCTGTTAAGTCCACTACTTCTCCTACACCTTGTTTATACTGCTGCTGCTGCTGCTCTGCCATGACTGAAGCTCAACTCACTTTATAAGGATGTATACAACACTACTACCCTTTATATATATTCTAAACCTTATCAAGATGATATCATAAAGTCATCAGATAGCGATATGAGTAACGAGGACATAAACAAGATATCAATAGAGTCGCTGTCAATGACCATATGACGTCAATCCTCAAGTCCTGACTTGCACCGCCTAATGTGACAACCACGCATGACTCATATATTCAACCATTTGACAACACTGAGATGATGTCATCCAAACACGTAGCCCTATAGTACAACACCGTAATCATAGGACAACCTCATATGAGTCATCAAACAACTATGAAAATCCATAGTATTCCTTCGCTAAGGTCATGTGATGTTCTGTGACGTCACAAGCCTCTCCCACAATCAGCCAATCACAGCGCTTCGACACTGTGACGTCACAAACCTCTCGACCAATCAGAGGCTCAGAAAAAAGGGTAATTTGTACACTACTTCCACTACGCCAGTATTTAATAATAGAAATGAAATATTGACTCACTAATTTTAATAATACCAATTTTTACTTACAATACACTGTTCCACTTGTAATAATAAATAACATTCTTAAATATATTAAATTTCTATTTCACTCTTCCTATATTTTAGCATTTTAATCAACATTTTTGTGTCCTTGCGGAGCGGCACGAGGCAGCGATTTCACGCCATACTAGTGTGCCAGTGCAGACCCTTTTTGAGAATCAGTTACTATAAGTCTAATCAATGTTGGACAGGCGCAGCATAGGGTTTCTCGGCGATCCAATTGTAACTCCATGCAGATGTTATGCAGCGGTACTGACATGAAAGGAAAAAAAAAACTATGTAGATATAAACTTCTTTAAGAAGCCGAAGGTAAACGCCCGACTTAAAAACGCACTATAAGTAAAAGTAAAAACACTCCTTAAAAGTATTTTTTTCTTATTTTCCACATTTTGTATGAGGTCAGTCGCAAGTTAATTACTATAACAGGCAATTAAAAATCATTAACCTGCATTGCGTTGTACGTTACAAGTAGTTGTTTTAGTGATAAATTTGGTTCGGAACTCCTACAAAAATCGAACTTGAAAAATAAAATAGCATTTTTCTTTTCTTTTCAGTGTGTTTTATGTTGGTTTGACTCGTCTTTTTTTTTACGCTTTAGTTCGTTTATATTCTTAAACTCAGGGGGGAGGGCTATTGCCCCTAAATGACGCCTTTGCCAGTATCATAAACGTTTTATGTAGGGCCTACTTAAAAATATTAATTAAAAATAAACCCTAATGAAAATTTTAGACTGATGTTAGTATTAACTATACACTCGAATAAAGAAAGTGCACTTCTTACCATTTAAATGAATTAGCTTTCAATTACTTCCGTGTACACTTTTGCACTTCGCACACAATCTGTTATGATAAGCTTCGGTGCAACTTATTCTAACATCGAACATCTTGAAAATACAAGAACAATTCAATAGATTTACTGTATTATTCATAGCTCAGGAGGTTGAAGAATTGAGGTTACACCGAAACCAAACAGCATTCTAGTGCTACTTCCGCTAAATAAGCTCTTCTTTACTTGACATACCAAAACTGCTTACTGAAGTAATGTATCGTGACAATATCTATACTTCAAATAATGTTCGGCAAGACGTCCTTGCGTCGATAAGACGTTAATACAACGTGCATTAAATATGTTAATTTCAACTATGGTATAAATTTTGTTTAATGAGTTTCCTACTAATGTTATGTCAAAAAAAAACTATAATTAAAAACTAATTGAATGACACAAACATATTTTGATGTTCTCAAGGGCACGTTGAAAACAAATTCAATTGTAAACTATATTTCAACGAAGTTAGAATGTCGTTGATGAGGCGTTAATGTGACGTGTTTTCAAGTTTCTTTTATACTATGTAATACAATTCGTTTCACACGTGTATTTCTAATTTAATTGCTTAAATATTATAATTAAATGAAAAATACAAAGGAATTAACTACATTTTTCATGTTTCTATTTTTATGTTAAAAACAGTTGAATTTTTTACTATATTTCAACCAACATTAAATTTCGTTAATAGGTCGTTAATGTTAAGTGTTTTCAACTATGACATAAATTTCGCTTTATATACGTTTTGGTAAGATGACATATCGTCACCTTGGTTTGACATGGTTCTAACTTACATTTTTGTCAAAATTTAATTTTTTACAGTATGTAACCATAAAAATCGAGCTTTATTCAAAAATATGACTCTTATTATAATTTTAATAAATATCGATCTACTAATTTGACAGTGTTCTAACTACTTCTGGCTCTAACATAGTATTCAGTTTAACAAGGTTGTAACTGCAGCTTGATCAGCTGTTACAACTGCTTTTAGTGTCTAAGGGTTCCATCTTAAACAAAAGGATTGATCGAATTCTACAAGTGGTTGGGTGTAAACCTGCCCTACCATCGCTGCTGTTGTTGTCTTGAAAATACTGACTGCAGCTGCTGTTTTCAATTGTTTTCGCGGTATTATTGTGTTGTACTAGACTTAATTTTCAGGTTATTTGTAATGTTCCCTACGTTGAAAGCTTTTGTTATGTTGAAAGGTTTTATTATGTTGATAGTGTGTGGTTAAAGAAGTGAAGACTAAAAATATGCCACATTAGTTGTAGGTACGAATGTATCAAAAAATAACTGCCGATGAAAGATTTGACATTCACGTTTCATTCTATGCTTTGATAAATGTAACAGAAAAGATATACATTTTTAAATACGAGTAGCCGTACTTTAACGAAGCGACCAAAATAAATATGTTCAGAATAATGAAGAGGAATCAAGCGATGGTGAAGGAGAAGAGATTGAAAATCCGAAAACAAAGAAAGATGGATCTCTTAGGAACATTCTTTTCATTACTTCTTTAATGTTAATGGAAATAATTTTCAAGTGTGCAAAACGTTTTATTTTGTTGACCCCTACACATTGTGTATACTGCACACAAAATCAAGATTATGAATACAAACACATCTACTGTAGATCGAAGAGGAAGATACAGTAATAGTCGTCGAAAAACAGGGTTAAGCAGAATTTTGCAAGGAACACATACAATCTTTCCCGACAGTAGAATCCCACTACTGCCGAGCTAATACCAGCAGAATGTACCTAGGAAGTCATTTGAACATTGTAAAAATGAAATGACCTTTACATTGCAAAGTGTCAGATGAAACGACAATTGCAAGATCAACGTACTACCGAATATTTGGAACTGAGTTTAATTTAGGTGTCAATTTGCCAAAAAGTGACAGATGCGATGTGTGCGAGGCGTATAAGGTGGCAAAAATGACTGAAAACTTTAAGTGATTTAGCAAAATGGCGATTATGAGACGCATATTTTGCGTAAGATCCAAAATGAGAGAACAGAGCAAAAGTGGAAAAGAAAACAAAGATCTTCCAGTCCTTCATTCGATTTACAAAACGTTATAACTTGTCGCCACGTAGATATCAGTAGCATATCTTTTAAAAGAAAGTTATATTTTTAGTACTTAACCGCATACTTTACTCTACCAAAAAAGTTTATTTTTATGTCTGGAATGAAACAATGTCAAAACGTGCAGGGCATGACATTACAAGTGCTGTAAGGAGAATATTGGACACAGTGCTCGAAGAAAATGAGACCACGGAACTGATTACCTGGTCCGATTCCTGTATACCACAGAACCGTAATTCCTATATATCAAATGTAGGTTTGGACATTTTGCGAGAAAACCCCAACATCAATTCTGTCACAATGAAATACTCTCTTTCTGGACATTCCTGTGCTCAGAAAGCAGATCATGTACATAGAGCTATTGAAAAATCAATTAACAACACTGACTGACTGATTAACAAGACAAGACCGTCATACCCCATAGCGTGTTATTAGGGTGAGTGACTTTAAAGATTTTGGGGATACAGCAAAACTCCTAAATTACAAAACTATTCCATTCACTTAAGTATCTTGATTGACGTTTACACAAGAATTCGCTACAGTGTTGCACAAATCAAGCCATGACAGTTTCGAGCCAGTTAGTGTAGCATACATCAAATTTCTAGAAACTACAGGACAGAGACTGACCGCCGGATTCACCGGCCTTCCTTAAATTTCATTTAAAGGCGCGTTAGTTAACGCTTACATAAATATTTAATCGTCTCTTAAGTTTTTCCATTGCATCAACATGTAACGCTAAGATTTAAGGTTACCTTAACAAACGAAATGTTAAAGCATTGGTATTCCTGAATGTGTAATTTGTCATACATGCTGTTCTATTTTCAAGAATTGCGATTGGTTGATCCTCGAGGTTGGCCACAAATAAATGATAATCAGAATGTGTTGAGTAGAAACTACCAGGAGACCAAATAAATTCGCGCCGTTGTAGCATAGGAGAGCAAACAAGCGCATACAAGGAGGTTACACAATATATATTCAGGAAAATAGCCTCCATCCTCTTCTACAACCTTCTCCCATCTACGAACAAGTCCATAGATGCCATTTTTGTAGTCATTTGTATCCTGCGACTCAAAAAACTGCGCCACTGCGTTTTCAATTTCGTCCCGAGTTTTGAACTGCCGGTTGCGCATGTAATTGTTCATGGCCAAAAACGGATGACAATCAGATGGAGCGACGTCTGGGGTGTAAGGAGGGTGAAGCAAAAGTTCCCACCCAAGTGACGAGATCACTTCCAGGGTCATCCTTGCTGTGTGAGGTTTCGCATTGTCTTGATGGTACAGAATCCCTTTTCTGTTCACGAGTGCTGGCTGTTTCTGGGCGAGTTTGGTAGCAACCGTTTACAGTTGTGCTGAGTAAACATCTTTTGTGATAGTCTTACCACTTTCCAAAAATTCAAAATGCACTATCCCAGTAGTAGTCCACCATACACACAGCATTACCTTCCTCTGATGAATATTGGGTATAGCAGACAGATACATTAGGTCATTGTGTAGCAACCAATGGTACGAGCGCTTCTTATTACCATACATCACCCACTTTTCATCACACGTCAAAATACGGTCCAAAAGTGGACAATGGTTGTTCCTGCTCAGCAAGGATGAGCAAATGTTCAGCCGCTGGCCTCTGTTCGCGGCAGTCACCTCGTGCGGGACCCACTTGCTCATCTTCCACGATCGTCCAAGCGCGTGCAAACGTAAACGAATGATTTCATCAATTACCCCAAACCGTTGAGCGAGTTCCTGACATGTCTGGCTCGTATCCTCTTCAATAGCTGCTTTCAGCTGGTTCACATTGAGTGATTTTGGTCTCCCAGATCGAGGTTGATTTTCAAGGCTCTCATCACCAGTCAAAAAGGTCTTAAACCACTTACGTATGGTGCGTTCGCTAACTGTAGCTTCTCCGAATGCCGAGTATATTTTTCTTGCTTCTTCCGTACATTTTGTGCCCAATTTGAACTCGTAGAGTGAACAGGCCCTAATCACTTCGTTTGACACAGCCATAGTCTACACTGAATATCTCCATTCACACGACTAACTGCAACGTGTTTTTTACGATATCAGACGTGCCACTGACCAAGCTTTCAGACAAGAGCACACACACCTACTCACTACGTCATCTCCGATTGCTAGAGGGGGACACGCAGCGACGTGTTGATCAACGGTACAAATTTAGTTGGGCACCTGGTAAACATATTCGGCCTAATTTCCCGCGGGTATAGTTTATTGTACTGTACTCAGAATGCCTACAAATTAATATGATGTATTAAAATGAATGCTTAGAATTCAAATCAAATATAGTATCTTAGAACGCATAAATGTTTCTCATCTATCTCGCCTGATTGACGGAAAGTACCGGTAAGTATCAGTGTAGGGTGTCCGTACCTGTAATGGACCAGTTGCCAGTGGTTGACCAATAATGGAAACAAACGGTAATAATAGAGTTTATATTGGATACAGTAGTAAAGAAAATACGTTTCATACTTCCGTAAGGTTTAATAGTGTGGTGCCCAAACGCTGTGCAAGCAAAAACGCATTGTCCCCCCCCCCCAAAAAAAAAAGAAAAGAAAATCACTTAAATGTGTAAAGTGAATCTGGAAAAGAGCAGAGCGCACAATAAAAGGACTGAGCTACAACTAATACATAATATACGTGCATATGTACTAGAAGCTAAGGTACAGTGAAGTAATTATGTTATCCCTTCGTTGTTCAAGGAACAATCTACATTAAATAGAATTAATGGTTTACGCTGGAACAATCGTCGTTCACAATTGGCTATTTACAACTGGTCACCTACTACTGCAACTTCAACTTCAGCAATAAGTTTTTGTCTTGTCAAATGAAGTAAATGCGAACTGCTTTTTCTGCAGTGTCTCAGGCTTTGTTTCATAAAACAAATAACTATGTTTAAATTATTATATAAACGTCAGTTCTTGTTTACACTTTAAATTTTCCTTAGTTGGTCAACCATTGGTACGATCATCTTATATATTTTCGACACGCTGAAGGTAGAAACAGATGAGGCTACGAACATTCCTCGAGTATGTTGATACGGATTGCTTTAAATCTTTCCCTTCGTAGTTTACCTACTTACGTAGCTATGTAAATCTTTATATTAGCTACTTCTACTATATGGCGTGTGAATCTACTTCCAATGTAATTATTTTGGATGCATCCAACGCAGAGTGATATAGAATCAAGTGGGAAGGGCATAAATGAAAGGACACTTTTTCAAGGGCGAATGTGTGTTGGTGCACTCACATCACTCTTTGATTTTACATCACATTCTTCTGCATTGTACGGAACCGAGATAACTAACTACATTGGAATTGCGTAATTGAATATAACAGAAGTAACTCACAGAAAGAATTACAGTTAATTGCAATGTTCTCTTTATTCCGATAAATACAGACTCGTTTTGCTAGATTTAGCTTATTGTGATCTATTTAAAAAATGGACACTAAGATGCATTCAACGGAATAATAAAGCATCTCAATGCTCCATGTACACACGCGCGCATTATGTTTGCAGTTCTTTTGTGCAAAGCAATGTCAAATGTATAGCTGTTACATCCAAATTGGAAGTGTACAAGAGAGCTTTCTACGAAAAGTTCTACTTATGATTTCCCTCAATTATACCCGACGGCTTTACTCCGAATGTTATGAGTAACTTTGACTAAGATGTAAATCATGGTCATGGTGAAAGTAACGGTTATGTAACTAGTAATAGTAATGAGTAGTTATAGTCACTACAACCCGAGAGTTCAAAACAAACAAATGCATTGCCCACCAGTTTCTGAAATAGTTTTGTAAATTGTATATACAGACATGCATTATATATAATGGAAAGTATTCTATCAAAAAAATTTAAAAGGAATTATGAGAACCACTAAGGATAGGGTCCACGTAAAGAGGAGAAAGGTAAGTCCAGTTCACTGCTTTGCTGGGATTGGTTGAGAGCGCGTGATGTCATCTGACTAACAAGCAGAGAAAGACAGGCTACAACCAGCGATACTGTCGCATGCGCAGCATTGATTGTATTGCTCTCGCAACAATTTAAAGTTAAATGCTTCAACAAAATAATTAAACGGATACAATCACAAGGTTTAAAATTTCGGCCAGAAATAATATTTTAAAGGTTTCTTGCTCTTAGTGTTAGTCAGTTTTATATACGTCATTATTCAGATTAAAAATTCTGCAATTATGAAGTTTGTGGTAACTTCTCAAAACAATGGTTACAATAGAAGTAAATCGAAAACTTTTCAGTTTCAAATATTCTAGGTTCTTTTTTCGGTTAGAGTTTCAGTTAAACCGATTTTACATTATTTTCTTTAGTTAACAATGGTTCGCGGTGTCATCAAATCTTTCAACATTAATTTGGCTCATTTCCTGACGTCATAGAGTGATGAAATTTTCCACAGCGATAAGTCAAGTGACAATACAATATTCCATTGTTATTTTCATATATTCTATATATTTATATATTTTAAAAGCAAATTTTAATATTTTTTCTTATTCTCAACTTCTTTATCCTGAAATAAAGACTAGCCTGGAAACTCCAGCTTGCATAACACTATAGGATTTGGGTCACAAAACATTTAGCTTGAGAAAATGTATCCGAACATCGAAATTACTCGGACAAAAAAATAATAATAAACTTTTTAAAGAGATACTTTTCTTAATCAATTCGTACTAAAAAGTAAAAAAAATAATTTTGTTTATCCATGACTAAAAAGAAAAGAATGGGGAGCGTCATTTCAACAATTTATAAAGTGACTTATATGAGAGCGCCTCATGCTTTTCTTTTAGGCATGCATAAACTAAATTATTTTTTTTTACTTTGTACTACGAATTGATTAAGAAAAGAATGTCTAAAGAGTTTTATTATTTTTTTGTTCATATTCTGTAACTGTTATAAATTTTAACAGCGAAAGATTTAATTATTGTATGTCATGGTTAATTTACAATTGTGTTGGTAATTTGAATTTGAGTTCAATTATGGCCTATTGGCAACTTTCGCTCAGGCAGCGATGTGATAGGTCGAGGGTGAGGAATGTATCGGCCAGGGCTTTACTTAAAATACCATCCCGGCATTTACATGGTGAAACATATATTCTACTATGGCAATCCTCAGTCAAGATGGTCGGCCGCAGGGTTCGAACTCTCGTGCCTTTCCATTGCCCACGAAACTACCGTGAGAGCTGACAAGCAAATGTTAATTCATTTTAATTAAAATATGAAAAGTATCAAATATGCGAGAAGAAGTCAAAAAGTAAAGGGACATTTGCGAAAAGAATGTATTTATTCCAATGATAGAAAACTGAAACATACATTATTTTTGTACATAATCTCCCTGGACTTCAATGCACTTTTCCCAAGGTTTCACAAGTTTTTTGATTCCGTCAGAAAAAAAGTTTTTTGGTTGCATCTGTAACCAATGACTTCTTCATCGGTTGCAAATCTTCTTCCCCCTTAGCGCTTCCTTCAATGGTCCAAACATATGAAAATCGCTTGGAGCCATGTCTGGAGTGTATGACGGGTGTTATAGCATTTCGAATCCCAACTTCTTTATTGTTTAGGCCGTCCGTTTGGCAGAGTGTGGCCGAGCGTTATCTTGCTGCAGGATGACCCCTTTTGGCAGTTTTCCACGACGTTTGGATCTGATTGCAGGTTTCAGTTTAGTTTGCAACACATCACAATAATTCTCACTGTTCATAGCTTTGCCTCTTGAGGTGAATGAGCGGCTACTACACCTTCCATGTCCCAGAATAGTGTTAGCATAATCTTACTAGTTGATGGTTAACATTTAAATTTCTTAACTTCTGGTTATGATGGGTGTTTCCAAACCATGCTCGCAGCCTTACTTTCCGGTTCGTAATGATATACCCAAGTTCCATCTTCCGTAACAATTTGCTGTAAAAATCCATCTCCCTCGCGACGATAAAGGGCCAAATGTTTACGAGCGATGTCCAACCTTTGCGCCTTATGCTGCGCTGACAATTCTTTCGGGACCCACCTTGCACACACTTTCCGAAAATTAACCTGTCGTGTAAGATGGAATACGCTGAACCATGACTGATATGTAAAGTATTGGCGATTTCGTCTGTTATCCATCACGGCTTTCACATTGTCCTCAGTGGTTTACATCGATGGCCTGCCCGATCTTTCGTCGTCACATAAAGAAGTTCTTCCCTGGTTGAAGCGCTCTATCCATTCGTAGATCTTGCTTCGCGATAAACAGCTGTCACCTTACTGCGCTTGCATTCGACGAATAATTTCCGCAGGTTTGACACCTTCCGCAAACAAAAAGCGAATCACTGCCCTAATTTCCTCCTTAGTGCTGCCATGTTTAACGGTTTGCTACACTCCACGATTAGCACGGGAATATAAGTGACACATTGTATAGAAGTGTTGCTAACTACACTAATTCAGCGCTTAATACTAGCAGTGTTACCAACACCTGGAAAGAGAAATTGAAAAAGTCCCTTTGCTTTTTGACTTCCCCTCGTATATGCAACTATTATAGACGATAGGGTCCTTTTAACTGTGAGGACTTACGTTAACTTGCTTCTAGATATAAGTAATTATTGACATAGATTTGATTATGGAATTTTTTATGGCCTTTGGCCATTGTTGAATTGAAGGGAATTTTATTTTAAAGCCTTTTAACATTTGTGGCTCAGACAGACCAGGATATGGCAGTGCAAGTTATCGGCCAGGAGCTTTTGGTAAGGTACCATCCCGACGTTCGGCTGGTGAAACAGAGGAAAACACTAGAAAACTTCAGGCAGGATGGTCGTTTCACGTTTTCTTAGAAGTCTGAATCAGAAGAAAAGCGTTGTACACTTCGCACCAAAACAATTGCGACAGCGAACGCCATGCAGCTAGGCAATCTAAATGGCAGTTTCTTATCCCATAATCGTGCCTGGTAAATATACCCCCTCTTTCTCCTTCCTTCGTCTCTCCCATACTAAAATCAGCAAAACATCATGTGTACATATTTTTTTCAAAATAGACATGTATAAAATGAAAGAATAAAAGCGAGACGAATCAATATACATAAGTTGATGGAGGGAGAAATTTAAACACACACAATTAAAAATTGAAACCGATGGATGTCTGTTATACAGAGGCAGAGAAATGAGAGAGAGAGAAAAAAAGGGGGAGAGAAGAAGAAGTAAAGATAAAAATATGGAATTTAAACTTAGTTAAAAAGAACCTAACATTATAACGTTCAGTTCGCACAAATCCAACAACAAGATACAAATGACTTTTGGATTTTATATTTTTTCAGAGCAATTCGAATACTTAATGTATATAGACGGGTGCTTGAAAATTCATTTAGTCACTTTCCAAATGGCGACCAAATTTGGTGGTGAGATTAAATACTCATGATTTCCAGTGAAACTGCAGAGTTTTGAGACACATATAGGATAATGTCAAAATGCTTTGTTTGCGCAGGGTTCGGTTGCAAATTCGGTGGGGCTCGTTGAACATGCTGGGTCGGAATACATTGCAATCAGGGATTAGGTCAGGATTTCAGATTGGAGGGGGGTGTAAAGTCAAAATTGGAAGGGTGTTAGAATAGAAATGTTAACGTTGGGCTAGTTTCGAGGATTTGGGGTTGACACCCCCCAACAGTGGCCGGGGTCTAGAGGAATCACTGATTGTAACAAACCCAGTAGATACCGTAGGCCATACTTTCTATTCCAGACTACTAATGTAAATTGGACATAAAAAGAAAATGAATGGATGATAATTTCTCTCAGAAAGAGCCAAGATTACATATGCAAACTGTATCAAAATGAAAAGTTACAAATGCTCAAAAGCAAAATTAGCATGTTCCTATCTTCATAGCACATTTTACATTTTCCATATTTCAAACGTGAAAAAAGGAACACATTTAAAAGTATGTTGATAAATAATAGAATGGAAACTAATTTTGTGCCAAACTAATATAAAAATAAATCTTCTCTTGAAAGGCCCAAAAAGGGGACAATTTTCTACTCACATCTTATAAATTATCTGTTCTTGACATGCCACTATATATTCCAACTATTGCGATTATAACGTTCTAATAATTTCAACACTAATCAAATAGTGTTTATAACAATTCGCACAGATAGAATGAACACGGCAGAGCTGAAACGGGTCACCGACTGTAGGGGGATACTGGTCAAGTTTTGGACTGTGTCGCCGGGTGTAAAATTTTAACGCATTCGGACACGGTGGTTCGATTTAGATCTGATAACCCGGAGGATAAAGGAGGTATTTTAATTATTTAATTGCGTTTGAACAGTGTTTCTTTCAGGGGTGACCAGGACCGGAGATGTTACCCCGAGAATACGAAAAATACGACGCCGAAATTCCCAGTTAAATAGATTTTACAGACCGGGTCAATCGGGTCACCGGATCATCGAAAGTTGCCCGGAATTGGCTCTGGAACACGCAAAAATAGAGAGAGTGTGTGTGTAACGTAAGAGAAAAAAATAAAAACGAATAGAGAGAGGGAGAAGAAGAAGAGAAGAAGCAACGAAGGCACGATAACAATACATCAAGAAAGAGAGGAAGAGAGAAAGACCAATAAAAACCTGAAAAGTATATCATCATTATGCTAAAGAACACACATTGTTAACTCTGCTTCTCGCCAGTGATGCTTCGTAAGTTCTCCAGCGGGAGATGAAGATCTCGTTGAATACTTCAGTTTGTGCGAAAAAGAAACTGGCTGCTGCTGTATCGAACCTAGGTTTTCAAATTAGCACGCTAGCGATACTCCACAGGTCCCCATACTCAAAACGTGCTTAACAAGGACACTCTGGTACTCAGTTTGATAGGAGGTTGAGTGCACCGCAGAGCGCCAGGCATGGGAAGAATGGGTACCTAACTTCTGACTGAAAGTGTATAACAAAAATTGAACAGGATATTTTGAAACTGGTTAAATCAAAATAGGTTCAGATTTCGCGCTAACCTAGTAAACTTGTGCAATCTTTCGTAATGTTTTAAATATTTATGACCTTTTTTATTTTCTGTAATATTTGCGTTTCATTTGAAAACATGACAGTTGATTTGCTGTACTTTGTAATAAATATCCTGAATATAGTAGAGAAAAACTATTCAACTAATTTCATTACCTTTAGTAATTAGGAAAACACGTAAAATAGAATATCATCTTTGAAATTTCTTGGTTTTATCTTACAAAACCATAATTAAATTAATTTTTTCAACCTGTCTCGCGACCCCCTCGCACTCAACGCACGACCTCCTTGGGGATCGTGACCCCCAGGTTGAGAAACCCTGATCCAACGTATACATAATAGTCGGGGACTATACTATACATGGTTTTGCCGAATACGCTTACTTGTGTATAGCGTTACACAAAATATTTACTTGCTTCTTGGTGTGCGTAAACATGGGTTCAAGTCCGTGAGGGACTATTGAAGAGAGTGGTTCGGAACAGACTTTAGCCAAAAATATATGCCACATCTTTAGGAGCTCAGCTGTTTGTTTAGTCATTCGTAGCAATAACGTAGCAATAATTGATAATATTTAAAAAATAGTTTTTGTCTTTGCGTACTACCTTTATTCTCTTCTTCATTATATAAACATTTGCAAATCAATTCAACCTCCATTTTTTTTATTTTGAATGTAAACCTCATTTACAATTAGTAGATAACGCAAATTTAACGTTCCGACGTAGCTGGAAAAAGTAAAAAAAATGAAAAATATGCGGTTTGATCCCATATTCATCAGCATCAAAAGTACAATAACCAAAAGCCTGAAAAGCTTCGGCCATGAGAGCTACGCTAGGCAGTATTCAGTATAGGCACATTCTATACCACCAGCATTATTGCAAGTTCATGTTGATTTTCCTTTCTTATTTCACAAAAGTTGAAAATGTGGAGATAACTTTGATGCTAGGCGACTTCAGTCAGTAAGTCCGTTCCGAAAATTTACAAAGAGCTACATTTTCGAGTAATATAGACATATGATGACGAATTCAATTCAGTCCGGAGGCACTTGCTGGAGTAGGAAACCTTATGGTTGAAGATTCGAATCGCCTCTAAGTGATGGCTTTTTATACTTACAATAAAAACTGTCAAAAGTTAAAATTTGTATTACGCTCAACTTGTCATATTGAACGAAGTGTATTAGAACTTTAAATTGCAGTTTTAACTTCTCTAATCGCTAATGAAATTTTTTTGTGATGTTGGCTTCGTTTAGGCTGGTTTACTTTAAAATGAAGCTTGTTTCTAAAGTAACGACGGTTTTTCGCCTTTACTTTGAGTTTTTAACATCGAGGATTAATTTACTAGAGCAACGAGGGAACATATTCCACTCTCGCGTAGCTTGAAATGGAAGTAACAGCGACAAGCGATAAGCTCGGCAGCTACAGTTTGGTATTGTGGACAAGGAATCAGGAAGTTGATCCAAATGTACCGGGTTCAAACCTTGGCGTCGACCTGTTGCATATTTTTTAAAAAAGAAAATTAAAGTTTTTTTCGTTTTTATGTAAATAGACAAAAGGAAATTTAATAAAAGTTGTTATTTACAATTTTAAAAGAGGCCACTAAAAACTAGAATATATATACATCCACCATCAATAGGGGAGGGTGCGTCCGAAGGGAGCTGGGCGGCGTCAGCCACGGGGGAGGGAGCACAGCCCACAAGCCGCTAACCAACTGTTAGCCATGGGCACATGCAAAAGTACTGTTTACTCAAAAATTCTGTTTACGCAAAGTTTTGTGCCGTTCCGTCCCGTCGTTGCTCTAGTAAATTAACCCTCGATGTTAAAAACTTCAAGCAACGACGGAAGACCATCGTTGCTCTAGGCGCGTGCATAATAATAATAATAATAATATTCATAAAGTACAATGCACTTAATTTAAATAAATGAAACAAAATGAAGAATACGAATTAAAGAGCAAAAACCTACTCAGTAGTGGCATAAAACATACTGTAACACAACATTTACTAGAGGAAAAGGAAAAAGGAAGATGACAAGAACTCGAACCGTAAACCTTTCGCATAACAAGCGAGCGCTCTTCCATTAGTACTCTGCGCCAAGAAGAGTAATTGCAGAACAAGGCGTTTCGGAGATATCTTTCTCAGAGGTTTCAGACTTTTGTCCCCACTAGTGGAGACACTATAAGCCATCATCACCTAAAATTTACAAGTTGCACACGACTTTTGAAGCCATTTCAGAGGAACCTTGTCTCACCCAGAAGCAGTATGAGAATTAAACTTTTTAGTCAGGGGATAAAACATAAGCACGGATTTCAATAGCAGATAGCAGCGTGGGAGCAGTAGACCAACTCCTCCCTTCAGGGAGAGGCCTCATCCACTAGTGGATTGATTATGGCTGTGATTTATTATATATATATATATATATATATATATATATATATATATATATATAGAGAGAGAGAGAGAGAGAGAGAGAGAGAAAGAAAGAGAGAGGAGAGGAGGGAAGATATGCAGTCCCATTTTCCAAATGGGGTTTCTAAATCAATCCAATCGTACTAAATCATTCAGATGAAGCTACTTCAAATACACCACAAAACAAATCGCTTCTTAGCTGCTAGTGAAAGTTCATGATACCATGAAAATAGGTTAAACTCCTGCCAAATAAAAATTTTCCGATTTTCTATCTTATCTTGATCGAAACTTCTTCTGGGGACAAGAAATTTATCCCTGGCAGGGATGAAAATTAATTTGTCAAGGTAAGAATATTTTTTACCACAGAGGGGGGGGGAGGTCCCGGGCATCCCTCTGCTAATTCGTACACTGCCCAGAAGTAGGAATATCAGATTCGGGTACCTTACTGCTAAGAAACTTAGCACACGTGGGCCGAAAAGCTTTTTATTTAACAGGAAATCTCTTCTGAAGTTCAAAATATTGCTACATTTGTATTATTAGTATGGTTAAACTAGACAAGTAGCAAATAGAACGCGTAAACAATTGCCAAATTACAGAAAATCATTTTAATATAAGATCTTAAAAGTATCTTTCAAAGAAAATACCTTTTACAATCTGTTCTATATGTTTTTTAAAATATTTTGAAATTTTCCTGAAATTCACCACTTGACAACATATTTTAATAAGCATTAGAAAGCAATTTTAATACAGGAAAAGGTGATTGTGTTGAAATAATTTTGAAAATGACGTTAACAATTATTTCATAGTTTTGTTTTTAAAAATGCATTATTTGATACGTTTTTTTAAAAGTCTTACATGGTGTTTTGAAAAGAGTAAACGTTTTTTTTTCTAAAATAATTTGATGTATCTGTTTTTACCTACTTAAAAACAGTTTTGATTGCTTATTTGTTACTAAGGTATGATAATTACAATGATAGATTATATTTCTTAGATGAGGTATTTTCTCGGAAAATAATAGCATTGCACTGAAATAATACAAAAAGTGGGTCGCCGGTTTCCGCTCTAGTTCATTCTTCTACCTTAGTTACTGCTGGCGTTTATTTATTAATTCGTTTTAGTGATGTTTTAAGTGATAGTTTTATAGGGATGGTGTTATTACTTCTTTCTGGTTTGACTATACTTATACCGGGCGTAGGTGCTAATTATTAGTATGAATTAAGGAAAATTATTGCTTTATCTACTTTAAGTCAATTAGGGTTAATGATAATGATTTTATCTATGGGGTTTTCTATGCTGGCTTTTTTTCATTTATTAATTCATGCTCTTTTTAGGGCCTTATTATTTTTGTGTGCTGGGGCGATTATTCATGGGGTGGGAGACACTCAAGATATTCGATGTATGGGGGCCCTTGTAAGTCAGATGCCATTAACTTTATCTTGTTTGAATACTGCTAATTTAACTCTCTGTGGAGTTCCCTTTTTGGCGGGGTTTTATTCTAAGGATTTGATTTTAGAAGTTGGGAGTATGGCTTGGATTGATTTAGTTAGATTTTTTCTATTATTTTTTTTCGACTGGCTTAACTGTGTGTTATTCTGTTCGTTTAAGCTATTATTTGACTGGGATGGGCGCTGCCGGCATAAGCTGTCACGGGACAGGTGATACATCTAATTTAATTATGGTGCGGGGTATATTGGGGTTGACAGTGGCTTCTATTTTAGGCGGAACTATTATGAGATGGTTACTATTTTCTTGTTCTCCCGTGGTAGTATTACCATTGGCCCTTAAAATAGGCGCTTTAATTGTCAGAGGCGCCGGGGCTTGAATTGGGGTTCTATTAGGAAATTCGTATTTAGGTAGGGGTCAGGAGGTGTTTGGTAAAACTTATTTTCTAATAAATATAATAGGTTCTATATGATTTTTGCCATATCTGTCCATTAGTTATTGTATTCGACTGCCGCTTAATTTGGGGGGGGGGGCGTGTATTAAAGTTGTTGATCAGGGGTGAAGAGAAATATTGGGGCCGCAGGGGACTTATAATTTTATAGCAAATGGTTCTGCTTTGATTACCCGGGCACATTTTAATGAGTTTGGGCTGCATTTGTTTTTTTCTTTTATTTTAATTATATTTTTAATAATAATTATTTTTATTATTTATTTGAATAGCTTATATTTAAAGCATAGCATTAAAGATGCTAGGAAGAACGAGGGATCTTCAAATAGATGAACGCCCTAAGAAAATTTTCTTATTTTTACCTTGAAAAAGTAGCGTAAATTGCTATACTGAGGGGGTGTATATTAAAGGTAATAACGGGTTTAATCGCTAAAGATAAAAGTTAGCAGCTTTTTCTTGTTTAATTTACTTACCTCCTTAGTGGGGGCTGTTTGGGATGCCCACTTTTGTTATTAACAGTAACATGCCTTTGATTTGGCTTCCAACTAAAAACAAGGGTGGGAAAATTCACCTTAAGATCAGGTCGAAATTGAGTGCTAAAATATTGCTTCTTGTTGTTATATGAGATAAGTTGATAAACAACACCTTTAGGTTGCAAACCAAATATTATGATTAACTATTATCCTATGCGGGTCATTCTAGTGATCCTTGGTTTCATTCGTGATATAGGCCAACAAATAGGATTAGGAGAAAAGTTATTGTTACGATGGTTCAGGTTATAATTATGGCGGTAGTGAGTGTGATGGCGGCGGGAAGAAGTAACACAATTTCTACATCAAAAATAAGGAAAATTACTGCAATAAGAAAAAAGCGAATTGAAAAGGGAGTTCGGGGGGACGATTTGGGGTCAAATCCACATTCCAACGGTGATCTTTTTTCTCGATCAATGATTTTTTTTTTTTGATAATAGTGAAGCTAGTAGTATCACGGCTGTTGTAATTGTTATAGTGACTAGTCCAGCAGTTAAGGCTGTGTATATTATCTATTTCATTTTATATGAATTTTTTAATTGGAAGTCAAATGTATTGGTTTATACTAAATAGATAATTTACCCGCCTCATCAATAAATTGAAATGTACAGGAATAGTCATACTACGTCTACGAAATGTCAGTATCAGGCTGCTGCCTCAAATCCGAAGTGGTGATTTGGAGAAAAGTTATATATTATGTGTCGAAGTAAGCATACTATTAAAAATGATGAACCAATAATTACATGAAGTCCATGAAAGCCTGTTGCTATAAAAAAAGGTGGATCCATGAGTGGCGTCTGAAATTGTGAATGGTGCTTCGTAATATTCGAAGGCTTGAAGGGCTGTGAAGTATAGGCCCAGGATTACTGTTAAAATTAAGGCTTGGGTGGTTTGTGTGTGGTTTGCTTCTATTAAACTATGATGGGTTCAGGTTACTGTGACTCCTGAGGCTAGTAAAATAGCAGTATTGAGGAGGGGAATTTGTATTGGGTTGAATGGTTGAATTCCCGCTGGGGGCCAAATTGCTCCAATTTCTACTGTTGGGGAGAGTCTTCTGTGGAAGAAAGCTAAAAAAAGAAATAAAAAAAATACTTCTGATACAATGAATAGAATTATCCCTCATCGAAAGCCCGTAGTAACTTGAATTGTGTGAAGTCCTTGAAATGTCCCTTCTCGGGAAATGTCTCGTCATCATTGAATTATTGTTAATCTAATGATTAACAGACCTATAAAGAATAGGTCTGGATTAAACTGATGAAATCATTTAGTTAATCCTGTGGTGGTGATTAGGGCGCCTAGGGCTCCTGTCAGGGGCCATGGGCTTTGATCTACCAAATGGTATGGGTGATTTTGTGGTGCTTACATATGTTACTTCACTTGAGTACAGGGTTGTTAATACTGCAAATACGTAGGATTGAATGATTGCTACTGCGGATTCTAATGTTAATAGTAAAATTTGTCTAATTATTATTAGTGAAAGTAAGGATACGGTTAGGGCGGGTCCTGTTCTTGCTAGGATTGTTAATAAAAGGTGCCCGGCTACTATGTTTGCTATTAGTCGAACTGCTAAGGTCCCGGGGCGAATGATGTTTCTGGTGATTTCAATAATACTATAAATGGTATTAGGGGGCCGGGGGTTCCGACAGGTAGGAGGTGGGCAAATATGTGTTGGGTATTATTAATTCAACCATATAGCATAAAGGTTAATCAAAGGGGAAGGGCAAGACTTAATGTAAATGTTAAATGGCTAGATCTTGTGAAAATATAGGGAAATAGTCCTATAAAATTTTTGAATATAATAAATGTGAAGATGGTAATAAAAATAAATGTTGTTCCTTTATGAGGGTTGTTAGGTCCTAAGATTGTTTTAAATTCTTTATGAAGAGTAATTACTAATTTGTCTCAAATAATTGTTGTTCGGGTTGGAAGGAATCATAGTGATGTAGGAATAATTAATAGACCTAGTAAGATGCTTAGTCAATTGATTGATAAGGACAGTACAGTTGAGGTTGGATCAAATACCGAGAACAGATTAGTTATCATTTTCAGGTTAGATGTATTTTGCGAATACTTGTTTGTTCTGTGCTTAATTGACTGGGGCGAATGTTAAAGTACATGATTGAGGCGTAAACTAGGTAGATAGTTGAGAAGAAAATAAATAATAATAGTCATTTTAAAGGGGATATTTGTGGTATTAAAAAGTATTAGGGTTTAATAATTTGGCTATGACATGGCCATGTTATGATGATTTAACTAACTTTTTTCATTAGAAGTAATTGTTATTTTACTATATTTTGGTTTAAGAGACCATTGCTTACTTTCAGCCATCTAATGAGGCTTCTTGGGCTATGTTTAATATTCAGTTGATGAATTGTTGATGTGGGCCGGTTTCTATAACAATTGGCATGAAGCTGTGATTTGCTCCGCAAATTTCTGAGCATTGCCCAAAGAATAGGCCAATTCGTTTTGCGTTTATTCCAACTTGATTAAGTCGCCCTGGGGTTGCATCTGCTTTTAGTCCTATGGCTGGTATGACTCACGAATGGAGTACATCTGCGGCTGTAATTAAAACTCGGATGTCTGTGTTGATTGGTAAAATTACTCTGTTATCTACATCTAACAGACGATTTTTTTTTCATTAATTGGAATTATGTATGAATCGAATTCTGTGGGCGTAAAATCTGAATATTCATAACTTCAATATCATTGATGGCCGATTACCTTTAGGGTTACTGAGGGTTGATTGATTTCATCAATTAGGTAAAGAAGATGTAATGATGGTAATGCAATGAAGACTAATATAATTGCTGGTAAAATTGTTCAAATAGTTTCTAAGGTTTGTCCTTCTAAAATATATCGATTAATAAATTTGTTGAATATAATAGAGATTAATAAGTATCCTACAAGAACTGTAATTATTATGATAATAAGTATTGTATGATCGTGAAAGAAGGTTATTTGTTGTATGATTGGTGATCTAGCATCTTGTAGGTTTATTTGGTTTCAGGTGGCCATTTCTAAGGAAGGTATTGGTTCTTATTTCCGGGGCTTAGGTCCGGTGCCGTGCACTTGTCTGCCACCTTAGAACATTAAATAGTTAGAATCGGAATTTTGTATAGCTGTGCTCGGCTGGAGGTAAATTTTGATATCATTCTAAGGAAGTGGGCTGTTGATCAGGGAAGAGAACGGTGCGGGAACTGGCTAGAGCTTCTCATACGATAAACACTAGTATTAGAACGGCAATTAATGATAAGAGGGACCCTACACTTGATACCATATTTCATGTTATATATGCGTCGGGGTAGTCAGAATATGGTCGTGGTATTCCTCTTAGGCCCAAAAAGTGTTGTGGAAAGAAGGTGATATTCACGCCAAGGAATATTGTAATAAATTGGATCTTTAATCAATGGGGATTGAGGGCTGTTCCGCTAAAAAGTGGGAATCAATGAATAATTCCTGCTATAATGGCAAATACTGCTCCTATAGAAAGTACATAGTGAAAGTGGGCAACGACGTAGTAAGTGTCGCGTAATACAATATCTATTGATGAGTTCGCTAATATTACTCCTGTTAATCCTCCTACTGTGAAGAGGAAAATTAATCCTAGTCTTCAAAGAGTCTGGGGGGAGTAGTTGATTTGCGTGCCATGAAGGGTTGCAATTCATCTAAAGACTTTGATTCCGGTCGGGACCGCAATAATTATTGTGGCTGCTGTGAAGTAGGCTCGTGTGTCTACATCTATTCCTACTGTGAATATATGATGTGCTCAGACAATAAATCCTAGGAACCCAATTGCTAATATTGCATAAAGTATTCCTAATGCACCAAATGTTTCTTTCTTTCCTCTTTCTTGAGTAACGATATGAGAAATTATACCAAATCCTGGGAGGTTTAAAATATATACTTCTGGGTGACCAAAAAATCAAAATAGATGTTGATAAAGAATAGGGTCTCCTCCTCCTGTCGGATCAAAGAAAGCAGTATTGAGATTTCGGTCTGTTATTAGTATCGTAGTGATAGTAGTAGTAAAATAGCTGTAATTATGACGGATCATACAAATAAGGGGATTCGTTCTATTGTTATTCCTGGCGCTCGCATGTTAATTACAGTCGTAATGAAGTTTACGGCTCCTAAAATTGAGGATACTCCGGCAAGATGAAGGGAGAAAATTGATAAATCAACTGATCTTCCGGCATGGGCGATTGCGTTTGATAGGGGAGGATAGACAGTTCAGCCAGTTCCCGCACCGTTCTCTACAATTCTTCCAGTTAATAAGAGAGTAAGTGACGGCGGAAGAAGTCAAAATCTTATATTATTTAGGCGTGGGAAGGCCATATCGGGGGCCCCTAGCAATAATGTTACTAATCAATTACCAAATCCTCCAATTATGATTGGTATTACTATGAAGAAAATTATAATGAAGGCATGGGCTGTTACGATTACGTTATAAATTTGGTCATCGCCAATTAGGCTGCCTGGGCGTCCTAATTCGGCACGAATTAATAATCTTAGAGAGGTTCCTACTATTTCTGATCATGCTCCAAAGATTAGATATATTGTGCCAATATATTTGTGGTTTGTGGAAAATAATCATCGTTGCAAGGTTAGCATTGACGATAGATAGGACAGGGTGGCTGAAATATTAGGTAATAGATTGTAAATCTATGAATGGAATTATTGTTCCTCTTGTAATAGAAGATGGAGGTTTTATGGTCAATAGTTATGATACTAGATTGCAAGTCTGGGGAAGTGCAGGAAAGCATTAAGACCTGAAGATTTTCTTTATGAGAGACTTTGAAGGTCACTAGTTTGTTGTTAACTTAAGGCCTTAGTTTTAATAGTTTAAGGTTAAAATTAACCGGGAAATTAAAATACCTGTTAAGGTGAGAGAGGTGATTGTTAGTCTGATTCCTTCTTGTCATTTTGGGTGGGAGATTTTTGTTCAAGTTTGAGTAGTGTTAGTTAAAGTAAAGGCTGAATATGCAATCCGTATATAATAGTAAAGAGTGATTAGGGCTATTACGATAATAATTATGAGGGGGGCAATAAATAGTATTTGGGTTATATTTGTAATAATAATTCATTTTGGAAGAAAGCCTAGAAATGGGGGGAGACCCCCCAAAGATAGGGTGGTGGTGAAGATTGCAAGTTTTGTAGTTGGATGAATTTTATATGAGAAGATTTGGTTTAAGAAATAAATTTTGGTTATTTGAAATAGTAGTGTGATTGCTGCGGTTAGGGTGGTGTAGATAATTAGGTACAAGAATCATCTTGTATTGCCACATATAATTGCTCTTAAAAGTCAGCCCAGATGAGCAATTGAGGAAAAGGCTATGATTTTTCGTAGGGAGGTTTGGTTAAGTCCTCCAATTGCTCCAATTGTTACTGATGAAATAATTAGTAAGGATATAGTATTTGTTGTAATTGTTACGTAGGATATGAGGGTGAGGGAAGCTAATTTTTGTCATCTTATTAGTAATAGACAATTTGTTCAACTTATTCCTTCTATTACTTCTACTAATCAAAAATGAAGGGGTGCTGCTCCTAATTTGAGGGCTAGGGAGGTTGTTATAATTAAGCTGCTGATGTTTGTTATCGGGGGTTTATGGTGTAGAAGTATTATGATAGCTGAGAGGAGGATTATTGAAGCTAGGGCTTGAATTAGGAAATATTTTAGTGCGGATTCGGTTATTCGTTGGTTATTGGTTTTTGAGGTTAGGGGGATGAAGGATAGAAGGTTAATTTCTAGTCCTATTCAAGCTCCGTACCAGGAGGTTGATGATACGGAGATTAATGATCCTACAATTAATGTTAGCGTGAACATTAATATTTTAGGATTGGTGAGCATTAGAAAGAAAAGGAGTAATTTGAAACCTTCATTGATGGGGTATGAGCCCATTAGCTTTGTTAGCTTTTCTTTCTTTTATGCTTTAATGTAAGGTGCATGTCAATTTTTATGTTGAAGGGGAAAGTTTAATTCTTTCATGCATAGACTAGTGAGATAATGAAAGTATGTGGTATACATTATTTATTCTATCACGATAATCCTTTTAATTCAGGCATTTCATTTATTTTTTAGATAAACAAAAAGTTATATGGTTAAAATAATTAGTTCGTATTTTGGGTTTATGTAGTAAAAATAGGATGAGGATGTGTAAAAGTATAATGATAGTTACAGAATATATTATACCTTAATTGATAGCTATATTACCGGCTATATAAATAAATAATGTACATACGTTACCATTACTTACTAGTATTTACAGCATATGCTTATGGAGGTTTTAAATATATATTTTAGAATACAATAAATAAAAAAAAATGCATTCTAAAATGTATATGTGCGCGGAGCGCAGGTGAGTTGTTGTTGGTGGGATTTTGGCTATTAATTTATTCTATTTTTTGTTGTTTTTGGCGAATGGCCTTTAACCATTTAATGTTATATAATTTTATAATTATTATATAAAGTTTTATTCTGGCTTGTTTTTCTTTTATATCATTTTTGTACATGTATTGTTTTGAGTTAAGGTATAGTTAATAGTATTTTAATTTTGGGAGTTAGAATAGGTGAAAGTAGGTTAGCAGTGCTTGGTTTATTTGTTTAATGCGAGTTTGAAGTAGGTATTTGTAAGTTCCGGTGAAATTCGTGCCAGCTGCCGCGGTTAGACGTGGGGGGCAAGGGGAAATTAAAGATTGTTGTAGTTAGTGTTGTTATTTAATTAGAATTAATGTAATTGTTTTGTAGGTGAAATTATTATGTTTATTTATATTCTTTTTTCTGAGGCTATGAGAGTGTTGATATAAACTAGGTTTAGATACCCTATTATAGATACTGTAAAGTTTATGTTAAGGTTGGGATAGTAATAGTTATGTTCTTGAAACCCAAAGAGTTTGGCGGTATTTTAGTCTATTCAGAGGAACCTGTCCCGTGATCGATAGTCCACGCTGTAATCTTACTTATTATTGTTCGCAGTTTGTATACCGCCGTCGTTGGAAAAATTTGGAAGTGATTTTCGTTATTTTAATTGAATGAAAAATCAGGTCAAGGTGCAGCTGATTAATAAGTGGAGGTGGGTTACAATAATTTGGTTATAATGGATTTTTGTTGAAAAATGAAATGAAGGTGGATTTGAATGTAATTTTGAATTATATTGTTTTGTTGAGTTAGGCTCTAAAATATGCACACATCGCCCGTCGCTCTCATTTTTAGGTGAGATAAGTCGTAACATAGTAAGCGTATTCGAAAATGTGCTTAGAATGAGCAAAGTTGAGCTTGTTACTATAGCTATTCGTTTACACCGAGGAGGTTTCTGTGCGATTCAGATTACTTTGAAAAATTAAGGAAATTATTACTGTATAATTTAAAGTTATTTATTTTTAATGAGTAAAATAATATAAAAGTTATGTTAGTTTGGTATATCTTTATTAATTAAATTGTTTTGAGTAATAGTGTATAAAGTACTGCGTGGGAACATTTAAATATTGTAAATTATTTTTTTATAAAGAAAGCTTAAGGGGCTGTACCTTTTGTATCAGGGGATATTTAAGATTTAAATAATATTATTTTGTCCCGAAGCAAATTAAGAGTTAAAATGAATATGCGGAGTGTAGGTTGTAAACTGTTTTTTAATGTCATTTTGGTAATGAGAAGTTAGTCGGTTTTTGTGATATCTGGTTGAGTAGGGAGTTGCATTTAATGCAGTAGTCATGGATACAATATATAGTTTTTAGTTATTTATTTTTTGACTAATTAGAGTCAGGGGGATTTGCTCTTGATTAATTATTTTTTCATAATTTGGTAATAAGTTATTTTATTGTTGTGGGCTTAGAAGTAGATATCAATTGTGATTTTGTTATAATTTGTTTAATAGTTTTATAATATTTTATTATTAGTTTGAGTTAATTGTTACTGCTCTGTTGTTATTAATTTTTTAGGTAAGGAATTATGATATTATTAGTATATGTTTTAGGTTGAGTTAGAGGAACTCGGCAAATATATTTCTCACCTGTTTATCAAAAACATGGCCTTTTGATAAAAATATAAGGTCTGGTCTGCCCAATGAATTGTTGTTTTGAATGGCCGCGGTATTTTGACCGTGCAAAGGTAGCATAATCATTAGTCTTTTAATTGTTGGCTTGTATGAATGGCTGGATGAGGAAATGACTGTCTTTTTTTAATATAGTGGAATTTTACTTTTGAGTGAAAAGGCTTAAATGATTTGGAGGGACGATAAGACCCTATAGATCTCTATATATAAGTTTATGTTTATAATTTGGTATTTATTTTTATATTTAAATTTATCTATTTGACTGGGGCGGTCGTTAAATATAAACTTTTCTTGTATTATTTCATTTATCAGTGTTGTTTATTTGATCCATTTTTTGTGATTATAAGATTAAGTTACCTTAGGGATAACAGCGTAATCTCTTTTGAGAGTTCTTATCGCCAAGGGGGGTTGCGACCTCGATGTTGGATTAAGATTTACTTAGGTGTAGGTGCTTAAGGGAAAGGTCTGTTCGACCTTTAAATTCTTACGTGATCTGAGTTCAGATCGGCGTGAACCAGATCGGTTTCTATCTTTCTAATGATCTAAATGTCTTTGTACGAAAGGACCAGGCATTTGTAATATTTTATTTATATTAAAATAATAACTATTTTGGCAGATAAGTGCATTAGATTTAGGATCTAAGAATGAGGTAAATTCTTCATATAGTAGTGTATCTTATTTTTTGATTGGGGCTTTTTTCTTATATTATTTTAATTATCGGGGTTTTAATTGGGGTCACTTTTTTGACTTTGCTTGAGCGTAAAGTGTTAGGCTATATCCAGATCCGTAGGGGATAAGGTGGGATTTTGTGGTATTCTTCAGCCATTTGCTGACGCTATTAGGCTTTTTTCTAAGGAACAAAGATTTCCCACTATGTCTAATTATTATCCTTATTATTTGCCTCCTATTTTTAGTTTAATGTTGTCTTTATTGGTTTGATTGTGTGTTCCTCTTATTAGATTGATTGTTACTTTTTCTTTGGGTCTTTTATTTTTTTGTGTTGTACTAGTATGAGTGTTTATAGTGTTATGGGTGCTGGTTGATCTTCTAATTCTAATTACGCGTTATTAGGGGGGTTGCGGTCTGTTGCTCAAACTATTTCTTACGAGGTAAGTCTTGCTTTAATTTTATTATCTTTTGTTTTTTTGAGAGGTAGTTAGAACTTTTCTGATTTTAATATTTATCAGGGAGATATGTGATTTTTGTTTATTAGTTTCCCGCTATCCTTGGCTTGGTTGGCTTCTTGTTTAGCTGAGACGAATCGGACTCCCTTTGATTTTGCTGAGGGGTTAGACTGAGCTTGTTTCTGATTTTAATGTTGAATATAGTGGAGGTGGATTTGCTCTTATTTTTATGTCGGATTACGCTAGAATTTTGTTTATGGGAGTTTTATTTAGTATTATTTTCCTAGGTTGTGATGTTTTTTCTTATCTATTTTTTGCAAGGGTGGTTTTTATTTCTTTTATTAATATTTGGGTTCGAGGGACTTTGCCCCGGTTTCGTTATGATAGGTTAATATACCTTGCTTGAAAAAGATTTCTTCCTTTATCATTAAATTATTTATTATTTTTTAGTGGGTTTAGGATTTTATTAATGTCTTTTTTAATTTAAATGAATTTTATTTAGAATATGAAATCCTTAGAGTTTCTTTTACTCTGTTTTATGTTTTCAAAACATAAGCTTTGTTCTCGGCCAAAGGATTAATTTTCGGTAAGTAGATAGTCTCATAGTGTTGATAGTTGAGGTATAATTAGAAAATAGGTGAAATAAATTACTGTTAATACTTGTCCTATTAAAATGTAGGGGTCTTCAACTGGGCAGGCTCCGATTCAGGTTAGTAGAATGATTACTGATACTATAATTCAAAAAATAATTTGGTTGAGTGGGTAGAATTGAAGTCCTCGTATTTTTCTTTTATGATATCATGAAACTAGAGAGGCATAGCTGCCAAATATGCTTGTTAAAAATTTCAAATATCTCATTTTTTTTGGGGGGGGGACAAAATTCATTACGTTTATATAATAGCGTAATTTTCCGATTGTAAAGGAAGTCTAAACGAGGTTAACGCTTTATAACTATTATAGTTCATCTATGATCTTGACAGGAAGGTAGGCATTTTACAAGATTCAACCGGTGAGCTTGCCGATAACAGCTTAGGGAGAGTATTTCTGACAGTGCGACTCACTCGACTATGACGTATACAAGCTGACGTAACTCGATTACCCATGATCCCTTTCAGTTCAAGTGACGGCTGGTGCATCTTTATCTACACGAATTTTTTTAAAGTTCTCAATAACATACAGTTTGGAAAAAAGATGAAGAAGACAAGCGGTTTTCATCCCGCGACCTTCAGCGCGGAAAGCAAGCACCTAAACCACTACACTAGAGAGTCATGGCTGTTTTGTTCTACTTTTCGAATAGATCTAGTATTACTTGGTTACACACACACACGTTCGCACTGTTCCTTTTCTTATATATTTCCTTTTTTGATTTTCTATTTTGCCCGGCCTATTATAACACATTCAAACGTCTGTATCGTATGAGAATTCTTTTGCAATATATCTCCTCTTCATTGCTGCCACAGTAACTTCAAAATTAGGAACTAAACATGAAATATGTTTTGCAGGAGCTTGATTTTTCATACGGAGATTAGTTTCCAATATTCTCACCACTGCATGGGATTTACTTTCTTGAAAGATAGTACACTTGGATACGTATTTAGAAAAATATAAATCATACATTATAATCAGCATAGTTATCTGCCATATTCCTACGTAATTTAATGGCTCGTTAAACACTTAATGGAGGAAAATCGCGTCCTTAAGTTAAGGACGAGTTTGAGGAACTGTTAACATTCAAGGAGGTTGGTGAAACACTGGCGCTGTAAAGAAGCGTTAAGTGGACTTAATGCTTACTTAACATTTAAGGAAGATCGATGAAACCGGCCGTAAAGTTTCATCTTCCAGTTGTAGTATGGGTGTTTTTGACATCAAAGCAAAACAGCAAAACCATTGTGCTGATGTTTCCAGTATTAAAAATATAATATAGAATCCTTTTTAATCATGCCTCTGCAAGACGGGAAGTATTATACTGCACTGTTGCATTTGCATTTCATGTAATTAAAGTACGAATAGTTAATCTACTTCTACTCAATTGCAGTTACATCATTATCATCCTAAGTCTTGCATGTTTTTTTACATCATTTTGGTTTGACAAAGTTCTAAGTTCAGTTAGAACCTTGTCCCTCTGAAAATCACCGTTTCAGAACGAAAAGGTTCTAACTGCGTTTTAATGATTATTCAAAACAAAAATAATAAGGCCCCATTTCCAATATAAATTTTGCAAATGTTAAGCTCCTACGCAGTTTACCACTGTGTAAAAAATCTTAAATGATAAGTTTATACATGCACGTACTGTAGCCCAATAAAACTTTAAGCTTTTTGTTTCTAAAATACAGTCACTTGCAGATAGAACCTTGTTAAACCAAGTTGACAATATTACACTTATTAAAAAATACAAATTTAATAGTGCAGCTATGGTCAAAGTGTTAAAGAAAAAATGCGCATAACAAAGAAAGAAGGAAAGTAAGTTCTCTTTATTCTTATCCTTGCATGAGAAACAATGCCTCTGGAGTTGTGGCACTGTGTTCTATACTGCATGTTACTACAAATGCCGTAAAAAGGTTGGTTCTCAAAGTGGATCCATAGATGAAGGGATAAGGCGACGAGTTACCAACGACGAGTGCGGAACGTATGGTTCGAACTCCATAACAGCGGTTTTAAAACTTAATGTTTGAAAGTTAAGGTTTATCATGATGAAAGCAACGGATAAAACTAAATGTGTGTATGCCAATAGACAGCGTTCATGCTCTGTTTTGGCTAACTGAACCCGTTTCTTCTCAACCTTCTTCAACGTTGAATAAAACGTTGAATTGGTGGACATTTCGGTACATTTACAACGTTAAAATAACGTTTCGGTACTAACGCTTAATACACGTATTTTCAATGTTTGTGTGGTACTGGGATTTTCTTCTAACAGGTGGTGCCACCCGTAATCTCTTCTCTTCATTAAGGGCGGATTTAGGAGAGAGACCTGCGGGGGCAATTACTTTATGGGTGGAAGCTATTCCGGTGGTCATTTAAAGCCATTCAAAAATGACTGGGAGCCAATGCCTTCAGGGACGGCGCTACATGTCTACCTTAGCTCCCCAGTTTGATTAATACAATATAATGTATTTACTTCACAGTTTGATAACATGATTGAGTGTTAGATATGTAACTTGCAAGGATAATAAAATCTAAACATAACTAGTATCAACACCGCGTCTTAGGAGATTAATATGCTTCTTGGATTATCAAATTCCTTGTCTGAACCATCTCTGATAAAAATAACTACAAAAACATTTCTCCTTTCAAGTTATATCGACTGGTTGATAGTTCGTATCTGGTTACGAGTTTATGCAACCTTGTTATTGTTTTTCAAAGTAGTGTTCATAACACAAACAAAGAGTATGGAGTATATCTTTCCTAGTGTCAGTATTTATCAGTGTTTTGACAACTGCTTGGCTTGTAGGCTGACTACATTGCACAAAGGAAAACAAAACATTCAATTATTACCTATGGGGGTGGGGCAGTGTTGCCGATTTGGGGGGAAAGTCGCTAAATCTAGGGTATTTTAAACCTACTTTAGCGGCAAAAATTACGATTTCCGATTAGCGACTTTTTGGGGGTATTTTCAATATCCATTTGGAGAGAGAGTTCTATATTCATTTGAAGAGATTTTTCAATATTAAAGTTTACTTGATCAGGTAAATTTTCAAAGCTAAGTTCGTGAAAATGTACTGAAAACAGGGTTTCATACATACATGAACATGAAAATTTCCTTTAAGATCAACAAATTTGTGAGCCCAGCACCCTATTTTCATATGTGAAGCATTGTTAAAGAAAAAATGCGCGAGAAACATTTTCTTGACAGGGTCTAAAGGCCTCCGCATACGATCAAATAAATCTTAAATCAAATTCTTGAAATAAGTCAATTGACGAACAAGTACACCATCTAACTTTTTCAGTAAAATGTCTTGTTATATGTGAAAGAAAAATAAGCGTATTTTATATAGAATTTCGTTGACAAAACATTTTGAGTTCGAGAGTTTATGGAACAATTGCTAAAATCATTTTTAAAATGTCTTAAACAAGGACTTATTCAAGAATTATTTGATCGTATGCAATGGCCTTAAGATAGTGTTCAACGATGCCGCGATTTTAATTTAATTTAAGACCTTCAAGAGCCAGGTGGCTTTAGCTCAGGCCTGTTGGATGATGAGTGAATTGGTGGAATTAATAAATTTGGAAGAAACGGGAGAGTACCGAGAAAACTCACACACGCGGTGTTTGTCCATGTCCACCACAAAACCTACATTGCCGGGATTGAACCAGGGACCTCACACACCAGAGATGAGCGCTCACTACCACAGAGCCACCGCGTCCCCAACAGATCCACGATATTCCACTTTTTCGATTGTCCAAGTGCTTCAGGAAGAAGGCTATTCGCGGATACATACACATACATACATACATACATACACACAAACAGACACACATACACGCACCCCCCCATATATATCTGGTGTAATAAAAAAAATCAATTATTTTTGCATGACATTCAAGGCTTGACTTACCATAGTTAGAATGATCCGATTTAGGTCACATATGCGCCGTTTTGTTCGATAACGTGTTGTCATTTGGAAGGTAAGATCATGATGCCTCTCTCATAGAAGCCCTTGTCCCTATTGGCAAAAAATTGAGACAGTCGATGTTCACAAACCACTCTTGACGCGAATTTTGCACCAGCAAACGTGTTCGCCATGGACAGGAACAGATGGTAATCACTCGGTGCCAGGTCCGGACTATAAGGTGGATGCATAAGAACCTCCCAACCAAGCTCCCGGAGCTTCTGGCGAGTCACTATCGATGTGTGTGGCCTGGCGTTGTCCTGGTGGAACACAATGCCTCTCCTATTGGCCAAAGCTGGCCGCTTCTAGGCGATTGATGCCTTCAGACGGTCCAATTGTTGACAGTATAGTTCCGAGTTAAGGGTTTGGCCGTAGGGGAGCAGCTCATAGTAGATAATTCCCTGCCAATACCACCAAACACACAGCAAAACCTTCCTGGCCGTCAATCCTGCCTTGGGCACCGTTTGCGCCGGCGCACCGCGCTTCGACCACGACCGTTTTCGCGTGACGTTGTCGTAAGTGATCCACTTTTCATCACCAGTCACCAACCGCTTCAGAAATGGGTCGCTTTTGTTGCGATTCAGCAGCGATTCGCAGATGGAAATTCGGTCCATGAGGTTTTTTTGCGTTAACTCGTGTGGCACCCATACATCAAGCTTCTTTGTGTATCCAGCCTTATGCAAATGGTTCCACACGGTTTTTTGTGCAATGTTTAGCTCTTGGGCAATCGAAACAGTGCTTACATGACGGTCGGACGCGACAATGTCCATGATTTTATCGACATGTTCGACACGTGGCCTTCCAGTGCGTGGTACATCTTTGACGTCAAAATTACCGGAACGGAATCGACGAAACCAAAATTGCGCGTGATTGGCTGTTACAGTATCAGGACCATAAACACTATTCACATTTGCAGCCGCCTGGCTTGCGTTTTCGCCTTTATCGAAGAAAAACTGTAAAATATAGCGTATTTTCTCTTTGCTAGTGTCCATTTTGACGCGCGCTCACACAACACTGAGTCAACTCATCACAACTATCTGAACAGTGTTTGTAGTACGCAATCTCATCGTTTGAACGCCATCTCGTTGAACCCGATCGGACTTATACAACGCGAGATACAGATCACTGAAGCCATCTATTGGCAAAATAATGGATTACTTTTTACTACACCAGATATGT
>JAGDQP010013405.1:0-19280 GCA_022664845.1 Lepisma saccharinum
TTTCCCCGCACAATTTCTCCCTTAGATTCCTTACAAATGTCAATGCAATTGTGCTGAACTGTTTCCATAGGACTATAATTATAGCATGCTATACGTGTTTGTGGCAATGCCAATTTCTAATCTTCTATTCTGCTTATTATACAATCAGGACTAACTTCCTTAGTAAAACATTCACAAACTGCCATTATGTACAGTTTCATCAGTACCTAGGTTCGACTCTATTTGTTGACCATCTTTAGAGGATTTGTAAACCAACCACAATATGCTGTCTCATTATCAGTTATGTAATTTATGTATCCAATAAAATAACAGCAAAAACAGATGCTTTAAAGCACATTTGAACAAAACAAATACCATAAAAGTTCCATAAATAACGTATTTATTTAAGTCATTCGCGTAGACATCAATATCCAATGTTCAATGGTTTCAACAAATATTTTATGTAGCTCAAACAATGGAGACTTTTCAAAACTTGTTATATTTTGTTAATCTATTAGGAATAACGTACCTATATATAAAATTTCAGCTCTTTAGCTTAAATAGTACACAAGATGGTTTTAGGCGGCCATATTTATTTAAAGATGACGACTCTTCCAAAAAAAAATTCTTACATTTTCGTAATTACTCGTTAAAATACCTTTATACCAAATTTCAGGTTTCTATCTTAAACGATATGGAAAATGGTTTTTTCGTCTGCCATATTTGTTTAAAGATGGCGAGTTATAAAACTTTCCTTATATGTTTGTAATTCTTTTGTACTAGTAAACGTTTCTACCAAGTTTCTAGTTCTAGCCGTTTACGCTATGTATTCCTTAAACAAGTCATTTCGGTAGCCATATTGTGTAAAGATGGCGACTTTTAAAAGATTTTCTTATATGTTTGTAATTCCTTTGTACTAATATATGTTTCTACCAAGTTTTGTGTTTTCATTCCTACCGAATTGGGCTGTGTATTGTATCAAAAAATCAATTCGGCGGCCATATTCGTGTAAGAATGGCGACTTATAAAAACTTCTCTTATACCTATTTGTTCAATCTAATAATGGCAATACGTCTTCATATAAAATTTCAGTTCTGTAGCTCAAACGATGTGCAAAATAAATTTTATATCGGCCATATTAGTTATAAAATAACGTATTTTTCAAAACCCATCAACGGTAAAATAAAAATAAGCGTGTTTCCTAGCTTAACAAAATAATAAATAATACATTCACGTTTCGTCATGAGATTTACGTCCTTTACCGAAACTTTCTCCAATTTACCTACGCTTTCGGAAGCTTTTCAGTTCGAGATTTGTCAAATAACCTTTTATTCAGTAAGACCACATGTTCTTTTTATCTCAGTTTCTGTATATCTCACCCTCAACTTATATTCAACGATTCTGTTCATGGTTGATATCTTTTCGTAATTTACCAACTCTTTCGGAAGCTTTTCAGTACTATTTTCGTCAATATCACATTTTATTCAGTACAATATGCTCTTGTTTTGTCTCAGTTTCTGTATATCTCACGACCAAGTTATGTTCAACACTTGCGCAATTAACCAACGCTTTCAGAAGCTTTTTAGCAGAAATTTAGTCAAATTACATGTTATTCAGTACAATATGTTCTTGTTTTTGTATATCTCAATACCAACTTATATTCAACACTTGCGCAATTTACCAACTCTTTCGGGAGCTTTTTCACCACAAATTTAGTCAAATTACAATTTATTCAGTACAATATGTTCTTGTTTTTGTATATCTCAATATCAACTTATATTTAACGATTCTGCTCGTGTTTGTTGTCTTTCTGTATTTTACGAACTCTTTCCGGAGCTTTTCAGCACAAATTTAGTCAAATTACAATTTATTCAGTATTCACTATCTTTCTGTAATTTACCAACGCTTATTAAGCTTTTCAGCACAATTTCAGTCAAAGTACATTTTATTATGCAAAATCAGTATTTATAATTCTCTCAATCAAACACCAGCGCCAACCAAAGTTGTATCAAATTATTTTACTAACAATACAATGCTCCTAGATCTTCTTAATAATAACAACTACTTAAAAGTTTCTGACATTCGTACTAATTACCAAAATTAATAATTTCGTTTCTTATTCTGTTTTCAAAATATTAATTTATTTTTTTAATTTTCATTATCAGAAACTTCTCTGTCTGTAAATTGTGTTTCCCCTTTCTTTTTTCATCAAAATTAACTTGTTGCTTCAGGCAATGACTTGATTACATCCTCTTGTGCTTTGGGTTACAAAGTGCAAATTTTTCTTCCCTTCTTTTTTTTAAACAAATTAATTTCTTAGCGCCTGTAGGCATCGGCTATACGTTTCGCAAAGCACGGCTAGTTTGGGGGAGGTGACACTTCGATTCATTTGGGGGCGTGGTTACGGAGAACAAAAATACCAAGACAACAAGGATTTAATTCAGTGGGGGCGTGTTTCAATTTATTTATGACTAAATTACGCTATGCAGATCCCGGGCAACACTCCTGAGCACAAACGAAACTTTTGTTGCACAATCCGGCACAAACGATTGCACTAGTTTTGGTCTGTTTTTCTGTCCATGGGGTGCCAGCTTGACACATGGCCAAAATTGAATGTCGCATTATTTTGCGACGAATTGAACACAAACGAAACTTTCTACGGTACAATCTAGCACGATCGATTAGCACAAGTTTCATTTAGAAATTCAAATTTGGGCGAATTTGAGTGTGAAGCTGGCCCCCTTCCCCCACAAAATAATAATTGAATGTCGAATTTTGCGATGAATTGAGCAGAAACGAAAATTTTCCTTGCACAATCCGGCACAAACGATTGCACTAGTTTTGGTCGTTTGTGCCGTCCTTGGGGAGGCCAGCTTCACGGAGTTTGATGTTTCTGACGTATCATGGAAAGACCTGATCACTGATATGAAAATAAGTGCTTAGGAGGCTGCAAAAGCGATCGGGGTGGGAGTGAGAACATTGACTAAGGCAGGTAATTTACGCGCTAACATCAGTCACACCTCGAGTAGTAAGGAAGACAAATGGAGGTGCCGAAGCAACTCGTTCGTGGTTGCTTTATGACTAAGGTGGGCTCTTGGAGGAATTAGATTAGGAGACGCCCAAGCTGCCAACTTTTGAAGCTGAAAATGACCGCCCCTCAATCGTCCAGTGCGGCCATCCGCCATCTTGTGTATCGAAGAAACCACGAAATCCCTATTGTTTTATGTACACCATACAGATAATATTTACATGAAATCTATATCATATGTAATTATACTTACGTTTGTGTTTAGGCAACATCAACTCCAGGTGTGGTTGAATGAAAAAATCTAGCAGAATAAACATTGCAGAATGAAAAATTTTAATTGCTCCATGGGTGGATTTGTATGTAGCCGAATCAAGTCACCGATGGCGTTTTCACACACGGAAGAAGAGTTAATATTTTATCGGTAGAAGGACTTCATTTCGTGGCATTTTATCGATTCTGTCGAAAGTCTATTTACTGCCCTTAGACTCACTGGGTCTGATTTTCTGATTTTATTAGTTTAATCCCTGTTTATAGAACAACAATAATGTTGTGCAAGTTATAGATTAGTAATATTACCATTAATATTTTAGCGAACTTCAGAATTAAATAAAAAACATTCAGGTCGTCTTTGTATATTCTAAAAAAGTTAATGATGTACTAGTTATATATTGGGGAAAAATCGATATGGTTATAGTTCAGGAGATACGCTCAAGTTGATACATGTTTCTGTTTGAGTTTGTTGGGATGGGGATGAAGTATACTGTCGGTTCCAACTATACAGAAATGAATTTTAAAATGTTTTTTGATAGATATTTTCCCGCGCTTTAAATGGGAACGAAGTAGTTTCTTATGAATGTGTGAATTTCTATTAACGCCCTAAATGAGGTGGTTAGCTTCTAAGGACGGCACCTACACTTCTTGGTAAAGTGGGCTCCGAACCACTGCAATCAATGTACCCTGACAGGATTTGAACTTGTGACCACGCGCACAGGAAGCGAACTCTTACCTCTTGGCCACCCCAAGGTCTAGTTTCTAATGAGAAACATAAAAAACACCACAGGTGCCAGAAATCCAGAAAACGTTACGAATTAAGCCATTATTTCGTTAAATATGCACTCGACTTTATAAATAGATAAAAACATGGTGGTACGATGATTACTAATGGCGTCACTTGGTGTTATGAAACACGTGTTTTCCTACAAAAATTATTGCACAATACCGAGTCAGCAAGGACGGGTTAGTTACAGTCAGGTTATATTATTTTTTCATTATACGCGATCCACATGACGTTTGACTCTAACTTCCCTATGCTCGTCCCAACGCTTAAGCTGCAAAATAGGCCCACGTACTTTTGGCTTTTACACTCTCATTTCACACTTCCATGACACTCATTGTAAATAGTCGTCGCAACATGGAAACTGCAAAACAGTCATTGCATATCTCCGGTAAATTTTAGCTCTCTTGGCGGCCATGAAATAAAGTTAATTCGAATTTATATTATAGGAGAATTTAAAACTTTAGATTATATCCGTTCACGATCAAATAATTGTTGATTTCCTCGAAGTTTATTCCTTTCCACGTTAGCCTAGTACCAAGTTGAAATGGCAAAACAAAATTACTCTTGATACAAGGGTTTAACGGTTTAATAGATAACTGTTTAAAGAGCTAACAAACAGTTATCTCTTTAGTGTCATTAAACCCTTGTATACAGACATTTTAGTAATGTTATACATATTGTGGGGCCAGCGTACACCTTCAATCCGTTAACGGTTAGTTCTGAATCTTTACCTTGAAGATAAACTGCGGTTAAACTTATCTAGTTTTTGTATCACCATAGCAATCGTCCGGAAATTGGATTTATTATTTTAAGATGGAAGAGAGCGGGTCTCATAACGATTTACCCGCTATAAAATATAAAACATTTTATTTAATATTACTACGTTGATTCTTTTAAATGAAGAAGACGTAATAGGCCTACAGACTGTACCTGTAGATTACATGTATTTGCATATGACAAATATTTACTGTTCTACAAGAAAATATCAGTTCTTCCTCTTCTTCTACTACTACTGCTTCCACTTGGACTACTTAACTACAAAGTATTTGTTCATTAAATTATGAAGTGGCAAGTACGAATTCAGAAGGACAAACATGCCTGTTTACTAACAAAACATCTGCCATATTTATAGTAATCGATTTAAACCTGCTTTTACTTTTCGTTCGATATTAACAAAGCACAATCGTAGAGCGTACCTAGCCCGGTTCAGCTCGGCTTAGCATGCATATGGAAGCGGGCCAATCCCGGCACGCGTTGACACGACTCAGCTTAATGTCAACTTCTGTTCACACAGAGTTTGACGAGCCGACCCGGGTCAGGGGGCCTGTGTGAAAACGCCACGAATACATCTAGGCTGCGAATGAACGCACCGCAGGTATTGGTTTCAGAAATTTAGGTCTGGAGATTTGGTCCCTTGTGATGAACCCCGCAGTGGGCACCCACAGGCCCTGAAGGTAGCCATAGAGCAGGGCAGCAGCCAAGCGTGTGGTGAGCTTGCCGAACGCTTCCAGGTTTCTGATGAAATAGTCAGACTTCACTTGTCCCGCAGATGGAAGACGTACAAGTTGAGCAAGTTGGTACCCACAACCTGTCGGAATCCAACAACGAGCGACAGCCTGCTAGTCCTTGCTTTCTCGGCAACGTAACACACCCATATTTGGTCGAATGCGCTCACCAGTGACAAAAAGTAGGGCTTGTATGAGACATTGGTTGTTACCACGAGCCCCTGTGCCTCAAACCACAAAGTCACCTTTACTCCCACCCAAGATCATACTCTGGTCTGGTCGCCAAGTGAAGAACTGATGCTGTTAAACCTGCACTTTCAGCAGTTGGAACGTGTGCAACAGAAGGAGCCCGCATTGGTGAATCACAAGGGGTACTGTTTCTTGCCAACAATTCCAGGTCTCATGTAGCGCGGGTGGCAAGGGATACCATACAGCGACTTGACTGGGAGACACAGTGCCTTCCTGGACCTTGCACCAATTTGTCACCTCTTCTATTCCCTGGACAACCACCTTTGTGGGAAATCCTTCGTCAATGAGGCAGACACTAACGGCCTTCTTTGCGACCAAGACCCAACCACCCAGTTGTGCCACCTGGGGATTGCGCAGCTGCACGAACGATGACAAAAGTAAGGCCTAACTGTAAGCTACTTTTTCTGTATACGTTCCTATTTCTATTTTAAAAACGGTAAGAGTTATATTGGTTACCTTGTACATAAGTTAGTCCACATATCATTGCCGAATCCTGTGTCTAACTAAAGTGCATCTTGTGAGCGGTGTTTCTCAAGTCATGACTGGATCAAGAACTTACTTAGAAGTAAGATAATGGGGATTAATGGATAAACGTTTGATTGATTTAGAGCAGCTTGAAATGGGGAGATGTAACAAAAAAGTTAGATTTAAACATACTTTTGATGAAGTTCACGGGAATCGTCTGATTATTCTTCACGTAGAGCTAGGTCGATAAAGTGCCCGATAGTTATCTGCAGGATAAAGTTATCCTGCGGATAAAACCTCCCGATAACATTTAAGCGTTCTACAATGCGTATTCATCATCCCGATTACTATCGGGAACATATTAACTTGGAAGTCCGGCAACACATGGATTTCGTGCTGCAGAGCTCTCTGCCGGAGCGTCTGCGTACCAAAAAATGCGAACATAATAGTAGCGAATACTCCCCGAACAAAATGAGTAACACCGGTCGTTTTGGTTACCCTTTTATCTTTGTAATAGTGAAGTGAAAAGAATACCGAATAATGGGGTAAAGTTCCGAACAGGGAGCCAAAATACATTTATAAGATTTTTAAACATTTTCTTGTTTTCAAATATTCTTGGTTAGTTTAGTTTAGGTTAGATAAGGTTAGGCTGGGCCCCCGATACGGAATAAGAACCGAATAATGTAAGGACTATCACGTTGCAGATGAAAAAAATAACCTTCCTTTCTATGCTACGAAATCAAAGTCGGGAAATTAGTCTGTTGGCTTGTATACACGTGGCATAGTTTCGTATTTTGAAGGAGTTCATACTTATTTTCTTCAATAAGGTGATGTTATATTCTGATTTCTCACGTTCGTTTGTTGACTCAGGCACTAGCTCCGCAGACGGAAGTCAACGATGTTTCGTATAAAATGGAATATCAATTTCAAGAACGGAACCACATTTCACGGAACTTCCCCTATGTCGGGCGTGATTTTTCCGAACTAAATGGATCATAGATTCATGAATCGGAATCATGTTTACTTCTATATCAACATTGATGTTTTGCTCCAAAAACACGGACAGTATGTCCAGTGAGCGATAGCGAACGAAGACTGGTTAGAAAAACGTCAGGTTAGATATGTCATTATACATTATGCATATCACCTTTCATAGACACCACCTGCGACTTTGCATTTATGGTTCCAACGTGAAGTACATGCTAAGCGCCATATGCATTGCGTTTGATGACAATATATAACCTGACTTTAGCCAACCCGTGTTGCTCACTCGACAGTCATTAAAAAAAAAAATACATGTCACTCATAACGCAAAGCCACGCCTTTAGTATTCCTCGTATGTTGCCATGTTCCTGTGTGTTGATCGACTCGAGTGTGCATTTAACGATATAATAATAAATGGCTTTTCGTAACACTTCTTGTATTACTTGTTGTCGCAAGGTGTTTATAGAATAACCTTTGTGAATTATTTGCGACGGAATGAGTGGTATGAAGTGTACACGTAGAATAACTGGATGCCACAAATCGCACAATAGCCCTAGTTTCATTTCTTCAAACCGTAATGCCATTAACCTATCTTACAATTATATTGGATTGCTAGATGCCATTAAAAATGTATTAAGCATGGGAGCGGAGGGAACTGTATCTGGTTTCAGACAATTACCGAACATTCCGCTATCGTTAAGCGCAACTTACACACACTGTTCCTTTCAGACATACTTGCGGGGGAGGGGGGGGGGGGGTCTGCACCCGCGGAAAAATTAGTCTCAACACTTGTATTACTCACACGTTTACTGAAATATGAGTATACGTTTACTGAACCTATCTCATTACTTTCACCATTCTTGAAAATTCTTGAATCGGCAATAAACCAACAACTTACTACATTCCTACAGAAATTTAACGTAATAAACGAGGCACAAAATGAATTTTATAAAGGTAGGTCAACAGAAATGGCAATATTCAACTAAGCTGAACGTGCGCGAGAGATACTGGACAATAGAGAAAAATGCGTAGGGATATTTCTAGATCTAACAAAGGCGTTCGATCTCGTACTCAACAACAAGCTTCTCGAGAAACTGCAGCGGTGTGGAATACAAGGGCTAGCTAATAATTGGTTTAAATCATATCTGGAAAAAAGATTCCAAATATTTGAGGTAACTCATACGTACAATAGAAACAGTATAAATTACACTTGTAATCAAAATACAATAAGATGTGGAGTACCTCAAGGTTCAATTCTCGGACCAGTCCTTTTCATATTGTACATAAATGACTTACCAGAATATTTAACTGCAGCAAATCCCACACTGTTCGCACACGATACTAACATCATCGTAACAGGTAACAATGACAATGAAGTTACCAGCAATATACATACATCAATCGATGAATTAACACACTGGTTTGCAGAAAACAGTATCATAAACGTAGAGAAAACAAGCAATAAAATTTCATAATATTAAAAATAAGTCACCAACTGCGCCGGCAATTCAATAAATAACAAAGAAATTTTGTACGTACCCTCAGTAAAATCGTTGGAACTGTTATTAATGAAAATCTAAAATGGGATAAGTATTTGCATGAACTAGGTAATAAGTTAAGCAAAGTCTGTTATGCTATAAAAATCATAATAAACATCAAATCTAAGCACAGCAAAAATATTATATCACACATTATTTCAGTCACTACTTCAGTATGGAATTATTTTGGGGGGGAATTCTGGAAACAGCAAAAAGATTTTTTCCTTGCAAAAGAGAGTCATCCGAATAATAACAGGCATGAAAATTAACAAATCGTGTAGACCAATCTTTAGGGAATAGAGTATTTTACCACTTCCGTCTTTATATTTTTAACATGTTTTAATATTTGTGAAAAACAACTTCAAAAAATACTATACATGTATTAAAGGAACACATTCGTACGACACCCGTAATAATCTTAACATCGAGATACCATCGCATAACATCACTCTTCTAGAACTTGGTCCAAAATATATGGGAACTATTCTGTATAATAAACTTCCACAAAATCTCAAAGATATAAATTCGGCACCAAAATTCAAAATAGAAATAAAAAATCTTACAAAACAATCCTTCTATTCAATAGAAGAATACATGAATCCGGGAACGTGACAATATACTAAAAAATTCAGAAAAGAGATTCACAACATACTGGTAAAAAATGTATCATGTATCAACAACTGTATCATGAATAACTCCACCGACTGTACGATTCACCAGATGTAAAAATAATGAAATCACGACGTCTAAGGTGGGCAGGCCATGTAGCTCGGATGGGGGAAAACGAAGATAATATTATATCCTGGTTGGAAGGCCGGATGCATAGAAGGAGATCATTGGGAAGACCCAGACGTCGTTGGGAGGACAATATTAGAAGGGATCTTCGAGAAGTAGGTGTTCGTGATGAAAACGGCTTGATGTTGCCCACGATAGAATCGAATGGCGAACGTTTGTTACTGCGGCGATAAACTTGCGAGTTCCATAAGCCATAGAGTTAGTTAGTAAGTGATAAATTAATGGTGATTTCTATTTGTAAGATATACAAGTGCGACTTGTGGGAAGACTAAAATTGTAAGATTCAGGAGTCTTCAGTGACATTTGTTGAAGTCTTATATGAGTGATAGAATCATCTGAGATATAAGATTTGTAGCATAGGAGGTTATATTGGTCTTTGGTTACCCTTTATATTAAATATGATGAGTTGCTAGATACTGAGTAATTTATGTTTCTTCATTATTGTGGTTACTGGTTACTCGATCCACACATCTTACATACGAACTGAATCACTTCCATTGAGTGTACTTTATGATATAAAGTTGCGTTAGCTCACTATATTTTCTGAAACATGTAAGAGTTTCTCTCGATTAGACTTAAAATCAGTTACTCGTACTTCAGAATCTTTCCTTAAAGATTCGGTGGCTTTAGAATTGACGTAATTCTATTATACTTAATTTCTTTGGATGAACCTAACTTATCATGAAAAGGCATTTCTAAAGTAAGGTTATCTTTGATTACATATATAATAAACCACAAGGCTAGCCCAAATTAGTACGTTACTACGTTTCATTCTCTACTTTATCTCCTTCGTGGGATAAAAACTTCGTCTTTAGAAAATTAGATTAATTATCATTAATCAAAAAGTAAAAGAGTTAACTTTAGTAACGAATATATATTCTTTTTAATATGACAAGTATTGTCATAACAAAGAAAGTAAACAACAACAACTCGTATTGTTGACTAGGTCACAATATTTGATATTAAGCAAATTTTGCTTAATTGAAATACATATAGTTAAGGAATTATACCTTTGTCGAATTTGTGTTCTCCGATATAAATCTTCTTATTTCTTTAATCTGATAACTATCAGATTATCAAATTTCTAAGGAATTATATTCCTTCGAGTTTTTAACTCCATAGGATTCTTCTTCTCTCTTTCCCTCTGTCATATTGGATCTTCATTAATAGTGTTTTTGAATCCAAGTTTTGAATCTCACTCACAACATATTAAGCCAAAAGTCCAACTGAGCATTATCAATATTACACAATATTATCAAAAGAAACCATAAGTTCGATTGAGCATCTTCAATGATCTTAGTAGTTCATATTTAATCTTGTTTCCCAAAAGTAAAGACCGTTTCATATGCCTCCGTTCAAAACATAAAAGAAACTTGAGTTTTAGTTCAGCAAAATGTAGTTTCTTTTAGTGCCAGTTCTATCTCCTAGCAATATTAATTATCCTTTTCCAAAACAATCCACCAGTTGACTAGGATCGTACCCATTTATTAACCACACAGCAATACTATATATTTTGTCTAGTTCAGGAAATTCATCTATATTACAACCATTTTGTTCTATTATATCACAAGCTAAAACACATTTTTCTTCAGCACCGTCACAATCACCTTTTCTCGCTAAGGATTTCGCCCGATTAGTTAAGGTCATGATTTTATTAAATGCTGATGGTCTATCCTTTGATTTGTTGTAATTACTTTACTAGTAACTATTTCTGACTTTTCACCAGCTAGTAATTTGAATTTTGTTCCTCATTCACTTCCTTTAAAAACGTTTTTTGATCATGGATGTTAATCTAATTACCTCTTGTCTCTTATCTTCTAGATCTTCATGATTTTTTCCTACTTTGGTACTCAATGATATCTCCAGATGATAGTCTTTGGCTTTACTTATATTCTTTGATGTTTTCTTCTCATCCTTAAAAAACAATTTCACCCTTTGTTCTTCATAGTCTAAAACTGTTTGGTCAAACTTTTCCATAATATTCTGCCCAATAAGCATGTCATATGGATATCTATCAAGGATAAAGAGATAATTATTCAATATCCTCCCTATATTTTAATATTAGCATTTATTTTATCCCTGATAAGACAAATGCATTTTATGGGCGGTAACGGCACTATGGCTTACGCCCATCCCGATACGGGGATAAAATATCCCTTTATCTTTGTCACGTTAAACTTATCTGTTTAGTAATTAAAGTAATAAAACCATATAAAAGCTGAAGATGTAAAAGGTCTTCAGAAATAGCCTACTGGTAAAAATGGCCTGTATAACGATTAATACAAACTAAAGATCTATAGAGCCTTTAGCATAACAAGTTAAAAACAGGTAGGCTGTAAATGAGCCTTCACAAGATAAAACAATAATACACCATAAAACTGAACAGCTTAGAAGCATAATGATATCAAATATACGGAAGTCAGAAAACTCTCTGCTAAACAAGAAAAATTTCACCGTTTAAGTTTATATCTAAGTTTCCCTTTCCTTCCCACAAGATTAAAATCCATATCCATCAGAGTGTCCTCGATCATGTCTAAGGTCAAAGATGAACTCGGTTCATCGATAGTATGTGCAGACTCTTCCTGAGCTAACTGAGCAGCCAAAACGTTTGTTAGAGTCTTAATGCTTGTAGCGAGAGGCGAAGATCGATCTAATTTTGAGACTTTATTGGGACTAAAAGTAGTCTTAACCCGTGGAGTTCTAGAACTCTGCACAGGTGTCTTTTGTCCCTGAATCTGTATCGGTATATTACGAGGAGTCTCTGAGCTACTAGGAGGATTCAGAGAGTCTACAGACACATCAGACTCTGTTTGTGTTGATACACTAACTGTATGAGTACCAACGAGACAGTTTTAACTGGTATCCTGGCTACAACATGTGAAAACGCACCAGAGGGAAGGGTGCGTTGAGACTCTCTTAATCGACGTTTAGCATCACCAGCACATATTTTCTCGACTACCATCAGTTCTCGAATTCGTTTTTCCTCCTGAAAAATAGGACAGTCAAGCGACCAGGTCGTGTGCTCACTCTTGCAATTAACACACTGTCGCTTCAGTGACGTGCAAGGCTCCGTACTGGTTCCGCAAATTGCACATATAGCAGAGGTCACGTTACATGACGTGCTGGTGTGTCCATAGTGCTTGCATTTAAAACAGCGGAGCGGACTTGGTATATACGGACGGACAGGCAAGCGACAGAAAGCTTCCTTCACATCCGTAGGAAGCTGTGGCATGGCAAATGTCAAAATTAATGACCCTGTGTGTTGGAGTTGGCCAGTCTTTCTGCTACTGATGCGTTTAACATTGACCACGCCTTAACTGGCGAGTTCTCTTTTAATCTCCTCTTCAGGAACATCTCGAAGATCCCAATACGTTATTACGCCCTATGTAAAATTCAGTTGGCGGTGTGGCTCAACTTTAACTTCAAGAGTTCCGATTGATGTCATCTTCAGGAGATTATTTGTTTGCTTGTCGGTAGATGTCTCCACTAATAAGGTGCCATTGCGAAGCTTTTTAACGTTGTGTAGCTTGCCTGCAACATAAGTAAGTTGTCTTTGAATTATGAAAGGGGATAGCTTCTTCAAACCACCTGGATTGTCTGTTTCGTTCTTTACTTTAATTACAAGATATCGTGTGATAGTTGGTACGATACCTGTCTGTTCCTCTACTTCTACTTTCTCTTCCTTGTCGCTGGTTGATTCATTAGCTGTATGCGCCTTCTTACTTACATCAGTGACTTTCTCTTCATTCTGTCTCCGCTCTTCTTTCTGCGAAGGCGACTGCTTTTTGGATGTGGTGGAGCCATGGTCAATGAAAACCGTAAATGCTATTGTACCCCTGATTTTGACGGGTTTCTCTTCAACTGATTTTATGGTAACCTGCTCTGCACCAATTTTATCCACCTTTGCTGCTGGATAAGTAATTTGAATTTATTTAGAAAGGTTTTAGAAATTACTGAGCATGAACCACCAGTATCGAGCAGAGCTAAAGTTTGTACATCACCAACTTTTAATATTATTTAACATATCTACCACTCCTTTCTTCTGTAAAGGTAGTGCATATATATTTCTCTGAGTCATATCGTTTATCACTCTGTTCATGATTACTGTTATCTTATACCTCATCATATGCTTCTTCGTCTTAGACTTTCATATTATTCCTTTGCTCTCCCAATACTTTCTTAACATGATCCTTTGTCATAAGATTTTTGGTATCCTTCCTTCCACCAGATTACAGCAATTTACTCTTTCCTTTGTACCTCTATTTGACTCAAAATCTCTCCTTTTGTCTTTACCACCTTGACTGTCCTCAAAGTTCGGGTAATTCTTTCTGTTTTTACCATACCCTTGACTATTAAATCCTGCTTTATTCGACATCAAACTTTGGATGATTCTTTGTAGATTCAGTTTTTTTAGTCAATTCATTAATCTTTCTCATATAACGTAGTACGTCTTCCATGTAAGTAAAGTTTCCCATAGCAATATCCCTCTGGATTCTAATTGGTAACATATTAATAAAAGTTTTAATAACTTCCTCCTCCGACATATACTTATCAATGTTCTTTAGTTTTGCCGCAATTTGCAAAATCTGTTGTTCAAAGCTTTTAACTCATTTCCATTCTATCATAGTATTCTTAACAGCACACTTCTGTTTGCGAATATTCTTTCTACTACAGTAGTATTTTAAAAATAGTATACATAAATCTCTATATGTTGTTATTCTCTCTCTATTAAGAAGGAACCAGGCTCTAGCGGAGTTGTACATTGCGTTATTTATATGATGCAATCGCTCTCTTTCATTCATTTTGAGACATCCAAAATAAGAGTTAAATTCTCTAGATAATCCAGTGCATTATTTTCACCTGGAATGCCTGACCACGTAGGAATATTCTTAAGGTCTCGCGGTTTAGGTCATTTAATTTCTATTTCTTGTTGCTGTTCTAACATATCTACAAGTTATTCAGCAAAGTCATAAATCCACTCTTCGCTACTTTGTATAGATTTCATTGGTCCAAAACTTTCCATCTCTACTATATACGACTTTAGACTTTGGTATTATGGCCCTTTCTCTTTCATTACCTTTGGCATATGAGAATGACCAGGACAAAATGACTTTGTCAAAGGATTTTCCTTCTTTAGGTTTCTTGCTAATTCATCTATTCGAGCATTACATCTATTAATCATTTCTAAAATCTCTAAGTAGTCCTTTGTGGTAGCTATCAATATCTTCACATAGTCAATATCTTACTCTAACATTACCACTCTATCGTTGACTGCGTGCAAAGAGGTCTCTATATCATCTATCCTACAATTCAATCTACTTAATTTCTGTTCCGTAAAAGACAATATACTGTTAAGTTTGCAATCAATATCTAGCTGTAATTGCTTATGATTGTACCTTAAGTCAACTCTCATTTCACTGGTTATATGATTCATCTCCCTAACATTTATAGTAAGCAAATTTTGCGAGAAAAACTAAGTGATTGTGAAGTATTCAGAGCTAAAGAGACAGCAGCTAAGAAACAAACATCTTGTGCTTAATACTCAGCTACAGTACACCTGAGCCATAGTTGCCTAAAGACGACAAATGAAACTCAAATTTGAAAATTCAGCTATACAATGCATTTTAGTTATTATCTTTACGAATCTAAGGCTCAGGCCGGGATGCGAATTTTACTTATGTGGATGAAAATCACGACCGGGGGCGGAGTAAGTTAAAGAACGAATCAAAAACTTTAAAACATCTTTCGCTCCTCTGCGCAGTTTACTGCTTTGCCAGCTGTAAACAAAATTGGTAGAGAATGCAAAGACCAGCATTTGAAGCTTACCTACCGAGTACTTATACATAGAAGGTACTGAGTTCAAATGTCGGCAGTGAGAGCAATAATGAGTACTTTTGTAAAGAACATCAAATGAAGAAAATGTGAGCAAGTTCCAAAAGAATTTGGTCACTGTAAAGTACACAAAATTTAAAATAATGTGAGCCAACCATATATGGGAAAAAGGTTTTTTATTCATTCTTGTGGCACTCAACGAGAGCAAAATGGTAACATTTTTTAAAAAAAGAGAGAGAAGTGCAACAAACAATTTTACATGTAAAGGTTCAAAATTGATAGGTTGGTTGGGTTACTTTTTCTACTACTTGATGCTTTTGCTGACAACACTGCCAAAATGATAATAAAAAGTTATTATTAATTCATATTATGTTAATCTGCCACACAGGTATACTACTGATTACTTGTGCTTTTCAGACCTCACGGAAGAGTGTTAGATTTGAAGTGTTTGAAGCTGCATTCTTATAATCAATGATGCTTTATATCAAGTACTACTTGTCTCGTAAAACTCGAAGTTATGCATATAGAATGCATATTTAGGACCACCACTATATCCTTTACATATCGTGTACTATTTGAAATTAATTATTGCGTGCGGTTCCGTAGGTACTGGTCACTTTTTGCAAAATTTACAGGAGGTATGAGATATTTGTGTCTTGGAAAGGTAAGATTAGCGTTCAAGGAAGTTAAAGAACAATTGTTAGTGATAACTATTACTGTGAAGTGGGAACTACATTCTTGCGGCTTAGGGTGAAAGGGAGAGTGATGTGCATAGCGTATAATTAAAAAAAAAACTAACTGGACTTTAACTAACCCCTCTTCGCTTGCTCGAGATCTTGTCTAATTTTGTGGCAAAATACGTGTTGTTCATAACACACAGTGCTACAATGAGTATTCCTCCACACGGCGCCATGTTTCTGCCACTTGGTCAACTAGAGTGCGTATTTAACGAAATAATACTAAAATATGGATTTCCTAAAACTTGTCGGATTGTTGGTTGAGTTAGATGTTTATAGAACTGCCTGTAAACGGAAATAAATTTAAAAAATAAATAAATACATAAGAATTTTGAATAAAGCAATATAAACTTGATGTTCGAGTAGCCATCAACTACGAAACTGCATTCCGGTTATTAGGTAGGCCTGGTTCGACTTCTGAACAATCACTGTAATTTAGTGCAAAGGTCAATTTGCAATCAATCAGTTGTTTTCTATAAAGTAGTCTGAAAATGATAAATACCTAGCATTTCGGTTCAAATATTATGTACAAGTAACGCTAAGAATGTGATGTTTTCCTCTGTGTGAATGCCGTAGGAGTGCAGTTCAATCATCATCGGGATTAGGGTAAAACGAACATATTCTTTATTTACAAATTCTAATACATTTCCCGGTGCCCTTGCACACTAAGTGACTACTTGACCTTTTTATGCCATGCGACTCTACTATCTTAGCCATTATTGGAACCATTGGAGCCTTTGGAACCATTATTGAATTTATTTTCCAACAATGTGATGATTCTGTTCGGAAGCGAATCAAACTGCACTGGAATAAACGCAGTTAAGGTGTTAAAAGCGAAAGAATGTCAGATGTTAGCAATAATCAGTTTCACCGGTTAGATATTTCTATACCCTTGCACGATGTTTCAATACAGGACGCTGTCTTGCTTACAAGGGAAATATTTCGGTTCGAACAGGAATTTTTTGATAGGACTTCGTATATATACCCCGTTGCTGATAATGCCTGTAAAGCAGTTCGACTGGGTAAGGCTTCGTTTGTCCGCTACAGAGCGTTAAATTTGGAGCAAGGGTGAAACAGCCGCTGCAATAACTCCCGTAGTCTCCTTTTGAACAGGAGTTTTTTGATAAGGCTTCGTATATGTAGTCGTACCACCAATGCTGATAATGCATGCAAAGTAATTCGACCGTGTAAGGCCGCGCTTGTCCGCTACAGGGCATTAAAGTTCGAAGCAAGTGGAAGACAGCCCGGGCAGCCGCTGCAACAGCTCCCGCAGTTTCGGTTTGAACACTTATTTATTACTCGAAATATCTACATGAACATACCTGACAGTGCTGACAAAGACTGCAAAGCCACATTACCGTGTAACAAATAGTTTGGCAGATATAGGCCAGTATTTGTCTTCTCAAATTTAAGTGAAGCTTTTCTACAAAAATTAGTAGAACAGAAGGGAGAATCACAATAGGCACAAGGACAAAAGACACATCAGGCAAACCTTCAAAAGCACACTCCAAAAATTATCCGAATCTCACAAATAATAATAATAATAATTTCGGTGGTGAGATCTGGACCCCCCCCCCCAGGATCTACGCACATCCCTATCCGTAACTGTCAGCAAATTCAAGAGTGGAAAATAAAGTGGCATTTGACACCGTGTCCATGGAATGTGATTTTGAAGATTGCTCTGTATGCCTATTTTGATTCTCCCTTCTGTTTTATTCACTTTGTAGAAAAGTCCCACTTCCATTTGTGAAGACAAGTGCTGGCCTATATCCGTCAAACTATTTGTTACAAGGTATTGTGGCTTTGCAGTCGTTATAAGCACTGTCAGGTATGTCCATGTACAGTGTTCGATTTGTATACTTTCCACAGTGGGGGAAGAATTTGTGAGATATGTAAAATGCTGTATTTTATGTTCATTTATATCACAACTTTGGGGTTTATTTCAAGAAACAGAACCAGGAAACATTTTTACACAGAGGGGGATAATCCCAACCATCCCCGGCTACAAATGGAACACTGTCCATGTATACATTTTGAGTAACAAATGCGTGTTCGAACCGAAACTGCGGGAGCCGTTGCAGCGGCTGCTCGGACTGTCTTCCACTTACTCCAAACTTTAACCACATATAAACTCATAGTTTATCTGTGCTTTAACGCCCTGTAGCGGACTAACGCGGCCTTACATGCTCGAATTACTTTGCAGGCATTATCAGCATCGGGGTACAAATATATATACGAAGTCTTATCAAAAAATTCCTGTTCAAATGGAAACTACAGGAGACATTGCACTATTGTAGCGGCTGTTTCCCCCTTGCTCCAAACTTTAACGCCCAGTAGCAGACAAACGAAGCCTTACCCAGTCGAACTGCTTTACAGGCATTATCAAATCGTGGTACAAATACATACCAGGTGTATGCATAAGTTTTTGCCGGTTTTGTTGGTAAAGAAAACACGTAATTTTCAAGGGAAATTAATTCTGTTTTATTCAAAATATTGGCCATCGGCTTCTACACATCTCGCCCATCTTTCAGGTAGGTGATGCATATCATGCCAGAAAAACTGCTTGTCTTTTGCGGCAAACCATTCGTCGAGCCATTTTCCAACGTCTTCGAAATTGCTGAAGTGCTGCTCTGCGAGCGCGTGCCCCATTGATGCGAAGAGGTGATAGTCAGATGGCGCCAGATCTGGGGAGTACGGCGGGTGCGGAAGGATGTCCCATCCAAGCGATTTCAAGGTGTCTTTCACAGGTTTTGCTGTGTGAGACGGCGCAATGTCATGTAACACAATCCCATGTCTTCGGGCCCATTCCGGTCGTCTTTCGATCAATGCATAATTTAAACTAATCATTTGTTGGCGATAGCGTTGTGCATTAACGATTTCGCCGGGCTTCAAGAGTTCATAATACACAATACCGCTCTGGTCCCACCAGACACAAAGCATGGTCTTCTTGCCGAAGCGATTTGGCCTTGGTGTCGAAGGATCGGCTTCGCCAGGTGAAAGCCACGATTTTTTCCGCTTCGGGTTTTCAAAATAAATCCATTTTTCGTCACCCGTCACAATTCGATACAAAAAGGATTTTCTTTCGTGGCGTTGAAGCAGCATTTCACAAGT
>JAGDQP010013405.1:19290-47876 GCA_022664845.1 Lepisma saccharinum
TCAACATGATCACTGAACGATAAAACAAAGACGCTAGTGTTTGGCGGGCTCAACTTGTGGAGTTTTGGGGGACTATGCTACCTTTATCGCAACCAGACTCTCCGGGGGACTGTGCCCCCATGCTGCAGATCTTCCCCATACCCCCCATTTATTGTAACTTACTCGTGATGGTACACCTTCATACCAAATTTTGTTTCTCTAGCTTCAGTGGTTTGGAAAATGGGTTTTGGGCGGCCATTTTGGATTAAAAATGAAGACACTTTTAACATTATCTTATATTACCGTGACCTAATCGTGATAGTACACCTTCACACCAAATTGCATTTCTCGATCTCGAACGGTGTGGAAAATGGTTTTTGGGCTGCCATTTTGAATCCAAGATAGCGACTTTTTTCCAGAACGTTGTAATATTTTCCGAAATTACTCTTGATACACATTTATGCTAAATGTTTTTATCTCTAGGTCAAACGATGTGGAAAATGGATTATGAGGTCCGCTATTTTGGTTCCAAGTCTTTGGAGACATTTTATAATATTTTCCTCCTACTAATGATATGTACCGTCATACTATATTTCGTTTTTCTAGCTCCAGCCGTTTAGGCTGTGTATTCTACGAACATTTTATTTTGGGGCCATTTTGGATCCAAGGTGACAATTCTTTCAAGATTTTGTAATATTTACTTAACCTACTAAAACGAAATTTCGGTTTTCTGGCTTCAGCCATTTAGGCTGTGTATTCTTTGAAATTTTACGTTTGGTAGCCATTATGAATACAAGATGGTGACTTTTCAAAATGATGGAATTTTTTCCCTTTACCTATTTATCATCCTCCACCTTCATGCCAAAATTCATGTTTCTAGCTTATCCCAAATACCCTAAACAATATGAGTGAGTGTATGAATCAGTAAGCCTAAAATACGCAATTTCAGGGTCCACAACTCGAATATGCTTCAAGCTACGAATATGAAAATTTGCACACCTGCACATATTTGCCATATCTCCTTAACTTTGAAAGCTCATATTCCTATCTTTAACATCTTTTTTTCTTACGGGGCCTGGAAATCGCCGATTTCGCCCAAAACTCTTGTTCCTGTATAACATGTTTCTTGCAGTGCTGACGTTTGGTGACGCGGATCACTGCATGCACTGCCTTGCATGTTGATCAGGAGTTTTAGAAACTACATCTATATTGAGTTTCCCTACTATACCTAACTTATATTGTAGACCAAAAAAAATCTAAAACATTTGAAAAACTGTGAAAATCATACCTAGTATGGTGTGGGGCCTCCTTTTGCGTCCAAAACAGCTTGGATCCGACGTGGAATGGACGTATACAGCTCCTGAATCGTGGTGTGTGGAATGTTGTACCATTCTTCCTCCAAAACATGCTCCAGTTCCTTAAGGAATGATGGTGGAGGGTAATGAGACCGAACAGGCCTTTCTAATACAGATCACAATGGCTCAATGATATTCAGATCTGGTGATTGTGGGACCCAGGGGATGTGTGATAGCTCCTGGTCATGCTCCTCAAACCATGATTGCACCGTTTTTGCAGCGTGACAGGGTGCCAAATCATCTTGGTAGATGCCATCACCATCCGGGAACAATGTGTGGGCCATGGGTAGAACCTGGTCCCCCAAAATGGCCTCATACGCCTTAGCATTCATCATTCCATGCAGGGCTATGATGGGACCTGCAGAAAACCACGATATCACTGCCCATACTGTAACAGAACCACCCCCATGCTTTATAGTTGGGCGCAGACAGTCTGGATCATAGGTCTGCGACGGTGTTCTCCATACATAAACACGATCGGTTGTTGGAAACAAGGTGTAGGTCGATTCATCGGAATACATTACGTGTTTCCACTGATCAAGCGTCCACTCCTTGTGGTCCTTGCACCACTGGATACGCCGCTTCGCATTTACTGCTGTGACCAGAGGTTTGGCGATCGCGGCCCTGCCATGAATTTTCATTTTATGAAGTTCCCGTCGCACTGTTTTTGATGAAACCGGGTTCTGTAGGCCGGAATTGAGTTCAGACGTAATTTTCATTGCAGTGGTCTGCTTTTTAGCTGCTACAATCCGTTTTAATGCCCTCCTGTCCCTATCGGACAGGATTGTCTTTCGACCACTGTTGTGCTTTGCAGACGTTGTTTGCCCATGCATTGTGTATGCCCTCGTGACATTGGACACAGTGCCTGTCGATACTTCCACAATGGTCGCCACTGTTGTCACTGAAGCTCCAACCAGACGGGCACCAACGATCATGTTTCTTTGGAAGTCTGTCAGGTCGCCCATTTTACCGCACCACTTGCACACCACGACACTCACAGGTGAACTGGGTACTGCTGACGGAAGAGGAAGGTCCACATGACACATTGAAAACAAAACACGATCGGCAACCGCAACACGTGGTGTACAGTGGCGGGCCACACTTACGTGTCCTGTATGACGTGTTTTTAATTTTTTTGTTCAACCCTTGTACTATTTATTTAGCACAGTGTATTCGTATTCTAGAACGATCTAAAATTAAAATAACCGACTAAAGCTCGATTAATCTACCTCCCAACTCTTTGCACTATTCTACAAAGGTATAAAATATGTTAACTTTTGATACATAACTGGCAGTAACATCTTCCGCTAGTGAGCAGCAGCTACCGTAACATTCCTTCACGGTAATGTATACTTTCTAAATTTAACACTGACATTAACTTTCATTACTTGTTTGCCTCTTGCGTTAGTTTTCAAATGTAGTCATTCTAGTCAATACAGATCACTCAAGTTGCGCTTCGCGCCATATTGTGACGATATGGGATTGAACCCACGACCTCCCGAATGCTAAGTCGGCCGGTCGGTTCAGCTACGGCATCAGAAGTGCCAGGGGATGAGATCGAATCTTCAGCACTAACTAAACTCTATGAATTCTGTGAAGACCTCATTCAGAATCCAGCTGTTGTACCAGTGCAAAATCTTATCGAGGTAATGGGATTAGGGACCGCAGTTTTAAGATGAAGGCACTGAACAAGAGTGTGACACGTCAGGTCTCCAAAAAGTTTCCTCAACTGGTATTCATAAATCTAGCTCATCGAAAGACAATAGCTTATCCCTACTTTCTAAGCATGTCTGAAATTGTACTAGAAGATTACACACTAAAAGAAGAGTGAAAACTGAAGAATAAAAGCCACTTTAGACGATACAATTTCTCGTACGATCCCTCGTATGTAATCTCATCGTTTACATTCTCTGATCGTGTGAAGTACGGATCGTACGATTTTTCTTGGCATCTCCGATGTGTTCTCTAAATAGAAACGGTCCTATTTTTCAGCAGATTTTCCGTACAATCTATGGCAGCGGCCCTACTGGCAATATAGCGTGCTTGTCTATTCGGCTATTCTCTTATTGATTACAAGACAAAGAGAACATATTCATGTTATTACTTAATGCGAAAATTAACACACATTATGGCACATATATTACACTATAAAGATCTAAAACAAAGTTTTAAGGAAAGTGTAAAACGGCAATAATCCTGCAGTTTAGCTACTTCTGTCATAGAGCACTGGGAATGCCTCGAAATGCTACGTATAGAAATAAAAGATACTAAAATGCATGAAAAATATATTTTAAAAATGTGTAATATGAAAGCTCGGATGTAATTTAAAATCTACTGCTTCTCGTATATAGTGTGCAATGTAGATGAAAAAAGGTAATTTTCATTGCTTTTCTGGCGTGTAGTCTAAAATACCTATATTGCCGGCAAGATATGAGTGAAAGGACAAATTATAGATGGTACTATGAATACATTCCAGTCACAACCCCTCCCCGTCATGATTTTGACTAGGATATACACTTTGGGCATCCGAAATAATGAAATACATTGAACAGTATATTACAAAAGTAGACCTAATGTAGATAGAGTGACGACGTCAAGTCAGATGCCTGTGTAACAGTGCTGATTAATTGCCCTTGTAATGCGTGATTTGTAGTGTACCACGCAAATTTCCGCATAGCTTCAGAGATGGCGAACAAGCTAGCTACTTTTCGAAATTAACTTCATTATTTTCAAGAAATATTTTAAAAGAGCTTTTACTTTCATTTAATATAGATTATGAATAAAAGTGCGTTGAGATAATTTCGTTATTAACCGATATTTTCTATTGATGTTATTTATTTTTGCAAACTAATTGCCATTATAATTTGATGTATGCTTCACTATATCCCGAACGAGCATGTACCCACCCTGCCGTTAGATCGGTGCAAACAGTAGTTTATTGCTTTTATGACAATAAAGTATTTCTACGAACCACGTGATTTTTATTATTGAACGAGTTCTCTTCAACTGCAAGGGATTCCCCAAGCGCCCGTTTCTCCTTGCGAGGAACGTAATTTAGAGAGCGTTGTCTCTTCTCCTTGCTTTCCTTCACTGCACCTTGTCTCCCAGAGTCGCGCTTGCCCACTGTGTTACTGGGGCCAACATCCAAACGGACTGTTGCATAAGATTATGAGACTCAGCGGCGACGTCTGTTGAGCAACGAGTGTAGTATCAACTCTGTGAACTGTTTTATCAGAAAGTGAGTGATCAAGTTATACGAAGATGGACAATCCCAGTGGCGAGCAGAAAACCGGAAACATGTTCGAGGACCCGTCAGCGAGAGAAGCGGTTGTTGACGACGTCAAAATAAAGGTGGAGAAGGAAGAAAAGATCCCAGAAACACAGGAGATTGAAGAAACCGCTGCATCAATTCCCCCGTGGAACAAGTATATATTAAGGAAGAACTTAAAGAAGAGGAATAGATAGGTCAGTTCCAGATGCAACACGATCAGGAGTGGGGAGCTGTCAAAGAAGAAAAAGAAGCCGGGAAGACAACGGAGCTCTTCACTATGGAACAGTTATTAATGAATGTCTTGAAGCAAACTGAAAAATCCCGAGATGAACTGATATCACATATAAAAGGAATAAAGAATAAAATGATAGACTCGGAACGAAATGAAAATCCACATGGATGAAACTCAAAATGAAATGAAGATCCACATTGAGGAAATTAGAAATGAAATGCAAAAGTTAGATATAAAAATGGAATACAACCATTTAGAAATAAAATCGCAGGTGAACGATATCAGTAAGAGGTATGAGGAGTCCATGGCAATTTTGAAAGGAGACATAGCAAGAATTTCCGACCAAGTCAAGCAATGGAAAGAGCCTGTTGAGGGTGATATAAAAAGGGTAGCAGAGGACGTCGAACAAATGCAAGTGGAACAACATAGCATACAAACTAAAGTAGAAGTGGTAGAGACTTTGGTCACCGAGAAATGTATAGAGATTGAGGATGTAGCTAACGAAGCCCAAGCCGCTACCAGGAAATGCTCGGAAATGGAAGGGGCTGTGAGAGAAACCCTTGAAGCAGCCGGTACGGTACCTTCTTATCCATTAGCCTAGACGAAGTGGAAGATGTTAAGAAGTGTATATCCGCCCAGGAAACACGAGTTGGTGATTCTCAGAGAAATGCTATTTTATAGGAATAATGATCCTATTCGCCCGAGCGGATTCGTTCCAGAAGTGCAGCACGCTATGAATCCTCGACTTAACGATGGCACACATCAAGGCGGGTCAGTTTCGATTGAAGAAGAAACGAGAGTTTCCCTCTGCAAATCCATAGGTCAGCCACGTTTGAGGGAACGGAAAAAGTCGCAATAACAGTCTTCAGATGAAGAAAGTGGATTCTCGGATCGTAGTAGTGGATCCAGTCAAGAAGGGACAAAGGGGTTCGGACACAAAGGCTTGTGCAAATGTGAACGAAGGTGAAGACCGCGTCATCGAGACATGAAGTGGAAGAAGAGATATGGAGCCCTCGCTCTGAGACGCGCTCCCGATCAGAACTCAAAAAGCTTCACGTGTTATCCATCTGGACATGAAGAAGTCACGGCACGCGCTTTTCTAACCCAATTTGAGCGAGAAGCAAACTTGGTGGGGATTACTCCATATAGATTTCTGGAGATTCTCCCATTCGTTCTGAGGAACACAGCACTTTCTTGGTTCCAATCGAACGCTCACCGGCTTGACACGTATCAAACTTTTCGGCAACTGTTCCTGAAGCATTATCATTCGGATGAGTTCACTTATGTGAGGTTGACACGACTCAGGACCATACCCTTCAATCCCAGTTTGTGACGTCTCGGTTCTGCCAAATTCGGGACTTGGATCCTGTGAGTAGTGAAGTCCAGATTTGCAATTCATTGATCCCACCTTTACCAGTGGTATTCCAGAGACAATTAGTGACTGTTACAAACATGACCTTCCCGGACATGTTAGAATCCATCCGTAGGTTAGAACTAATCTATGATACCTTGGAGTCGAAGAAAGCACCCACAAGAACTCAAGAGTGGGGAGCACCAAATGAAGATGATCCGAGGTAAAGCAATGAATATCAACGAAGTTAACGTCAAAGAGGAAGCCACGATGACGAAGACTTCGAGAGGACGCCTACAGTAACAAAAACGACAGGTCGCCGTATTCACGCTCTGACAACCGCAGGAGATATTCCAACTGGAAGCTGCCAAGAAGGTTTAAGAATCGATCGTATAAGGATGATAAGAGATAGACAACATCCACCAAAAGATTGGATGGAACGAGAAAGGATAACGCCAGGTAACTCAAGAAATAGAGGTATTGCTAGTGCGGATGGAGCCACTCAGGGAACTCCGGTTTTCGCCCATCCAACTGCGTCAAAAACTAGGAGATATGCTTTCCTCGGGGATCGGAGGGAGGAATTACTTATATGCTATAACGACCCAACATTCCCTGCTTTGCCAACCAACCGTCGGCGATGACAGCAAGAGTATGGTCAGCATATCAGCTTTTGGATCGGAATACCCTCGTGCAGAAGAAGGAATGATTAGAATCGATGCCAATATTGAGAATTCGGAACCAAATTTAATTAATACTCGAGATTCGTACAACTTGACTTACGAAGAAGAAAATCATGGGCAGAAAGACGTGCCCTCCAGTATTGCGTCCGTCAACTGTGTTAGGTCACGAGACCAATGCTCTCATAGATAGAGGGGCTGCTACTTCCTATGTTCTAAGTAGTTTTAGAATGAAGTGTCCTCTATAGTGTCTAACTCGCAGCTGAAACAAGCTAGGAACATTGTCCTCATTGATTATTCTGGTACACGTAGGACAAAGGTCAGTGAGGAGGTGACACTGCCTGTATGCATCGGCGAAGCTGAGGTGTACTGCCCTTTCTTTGTGGTCGCCGGACTCAGTCCAGATTTCTTGTTGGGGAGAGATCTGATGGCGTTAACGAACCTCGAGTTAGATTTCAAGAAAGGCACAGTCTGCGTCGAAGTTGACGACCGATGTGCTAAGGTCCCCATGGTTCCAGACGTTCTTGCCGACTTTCCTGTGGTGAATGAAGTCAACATATCCAATTAGATCAACGATATACCAACAAACGTATATACCACAATTCATTAGTGAAGCAGATTTTAAAGCACAAAAACCTGCTGTGAAATTTTATGTAGTGGATGTCAATTTAGAAAGTGTTGTTGAATGAAAGTTTGAACTCTAGAAAAATTTGTGGTGTGGTAATAAAATGAAGGTTCTGCCACAAAATGCGCTTAAAGCACTTCAAGTTTCCCTAAGTCTGTATACCCTACTATCTATACTCTCTTACAAATATTTGCAACCCTCCCAGTAACTATATGTAGCCCTCAAAGGAGCTTTTCCTGTCATCACAGACTAAAAACATAACTAGGCACTGTCATGTCAGACTACTGGCTCAACGGACTTGCTCATATGGCAATGAATAGACATTCCTATTGACATAAACAAAGTTGTTAACATGCTAAAAAAAAAAAAGAAGACTGGACTTTACATTGTAACATATTTTTGTTGAGGGAGTACTTTCTTGGTGCATGCTGGTAGACATATTTTCAGGTAAACCAGGAATATTATAGTGTTAACAATGTTCTTTCTTATTTTACTAGTATCATTTTCATTATTTACTTCTGCATTTTGTAAAAATATTTAACTGTAAACACAGAAAAATATATTAAAGGTTAAATCATGCTTTGAAAATATATTCTGTTAATACAGAATCAGAGTGGTTTTTGAAAATAAATATGGTAATTTAAAATGCTTTGAAAATATATTTCTTTGTCACACGAGCAGAATATCTTGTTATTTTCATCTATAATAATGACACCTTTGATTTATAGTTCACATATTTTGGTGTGTATATGAGATTTCTTACTAATGATTTGGGCCCCTCCCGAAATAAAATCGTAGTTGTGGCAATGCCGCGTATACCCCCTGATCCATCGGGACCAATTTTATATTATTCCTTATTGTCAAAATAAAATTTATAGTCATGTTTCCAAAAAACAAAACTAGTTTTCGACCATAATGACAAATTTTGGTCGAAAATCGTTCAAAAGAATATTTTTCACAATTATTTTCTATGAGCCCCAACGTACTCTATAATAATTCGAGACCAATTTTATGTTATTCCTTATGGTACGAATAAATTTTAAATCAGTGTTACCAAAAAAGAAAACCTGATTTTAGACTAAAATGGCGGTCATTTCTGATCGAAAATTGGTCACAGACGATTTTTTTTTCTTTCTTTTCTTTAAAAGCACTTGAGTTGGAAGAAAATATTTAAACACACTTGAACTTCAGAACTGGCATAGTGTCTTCAGCTAAAGAAATGGTTGTTATTCGATAGAACCCACCAAAATTGGAAGCCTGGGAAAAATTTATAAAGTAGATTGTGTGGGGTATCAAATGAAGGATTTCTCCTACTGAATATAAATTTGAATTATATCTTCCAGAAAAATTAAAGGATTCAAAACTTATAGCAAAGTTTTCACCAAAATTAGGGCCATTTTCAATCGACAGTAGGTCAAAAACTCTTTGTTAAAGAAAGAATTTTCTATGTTAAAGAAAATAGCGCTTAGGTTGAAGGAAAAAATAAAACTCACTAAAACTTCAAAATCGGCACTGCGTTACCCGTTTTTGACCCAAAGAAATGGCAATCTGCGATAACGGCACCTAAAAATTGGAAACCTCTTGGCCTGGAGGAAGAGTAGGAAAGCTCGAGGCCTGAAAGGTGAAGTTTACGAGTAGGTCATGTTATGTATCAAATGAGTGGATTTTCGACAGAATATGAATTACTTCATTTAGAAAAAGATTTTAGGGATTCAAAATTTAAAGCACAAATGAAACTGCTTAGAAAGAAAACTGGCCGCCATTTTTCGTTTTTATTTTAGCAGTTTCATTTTAGTATAAATTTAGAATCCCCAAATACCTTTTCTGAAAAAATAAATCATATTCGTATTCAGTCGTCAAAAATTCTTTCATTTTATGTCCCATAATATGCTACTTAAGGAAATCTTCAAATTCAGGGTCCCCTTTTCTGGTATCCAGATCCCAAATTTTGGGGGAGGGATTTTTTTTTTTTTTTTTTCCCAAAAAAAAAAAAAAAAGTCCCTTTTCTAAAGTCATTTTTTTTTTTTTATTTTGTCTCAACGTGAAAGTTCCTTTTTTTTTTTTTCAAAACATGTAAAAAAAAAAAAAAACAACACACAAACCATACCAATTATCAACCATTTTGGTTTTCAAGCATTTTAATTTTTGCTATCCCTAAAACCCTTTTCTGAAGAAAATAACTCATATTGATATTCAGTCCAGAAAAATCCTTTCTTTTGATACTTCATGCAACCTACTGTATCAGCTTCCATTTGTCTGTTTCCCATGTTCGGGTGTTCAGACTCCCAATTTTGGGGGACGTTTGTCGTATAATTACCATGTCTGTGGACCAAAGTAACTAATAACACAGTGCCGATTTTTAAGTTAAGTGAAGTTTTAAATATTTTTCTCTAAACTCAACGACTTCTTGAAAAGAGAAGCAAAATAAATACGTCTTTGACAAGTTTTTCACCTAAAATGGCCACCATTTTGGTAAAATGTCAATTTTATTTTTTGGAAACATTACTATAAATTTTATTTATACCATAAGGAATAATATAAAACTTATCTCGAAAGATCAGGCAGTGTACGCCTATTGAAATATATAGCAAAAAATAGACTTTTGATCAGTTTTCGATCAAAAATGGAAGCCATTATGGTCTAAAACCAGTTTGCTTTTTAGGGAACATCGCTATACATTTTATTTAGACCCTAAAGCATAAGGATGGATAAGGGGGGTGCACGCGGGGTCCCCCTGGTTACCTTACAATTTATGTCGGATTGTATAAATTATTAGGTACTCTGTCTGCTTCTTTGCTGTTCGTTTATAGACTCAATACCAATGAGGTGCACAAGTAGAAAAAAGGATTTGACAGTCGCATAGCAAGGCGAGGAGGGGTGGGGGTGGGGGTCCGAGCCGGCCCCCAGCTTGTTTTTTGTGATTAGTTTCGGTACCTTTCAGAGTTATGATTTCAAATTTTGTGACTTTTACAATACGTCCATTCCGCACATAGCGCAATAACAATTTCTTCCCCTGTCAACAAATAAGACAAAACATATTTTTTTTTACCTACCCGTGAATTCCGTAGCATGAATTTTCGCTTTGCCGTAAACGTGAAGTTCTTTTGCTGTTTTTTTTATCCAGACTTCCACTAGATGACAAACGGACTCGTTTTGGTAAATTCTCCTGTTTTTTTTTCTGTTTTTTTTTTCCAGTTTATGAAATTTGTCAAGATGCTAAATGTAACAAAATTACTCTATGAAAATGGAATCAATCAAATACCTGTTATTTTGCTTTTATATTTGCGCTGCTTTTCGAGTAAGAAGTACATCCACTCACACTCAGGGCGATAAAATATATTGATTAGGAAATATTCGAAGTGCTGTTTGTGTCTTGAAATGAGCATATTGAATGTAATCATTCATTAGTGAATAAAAACAAATTTAGGGTATTTACCGATACACACTATAGGAGTGATCAGGGATTCCGCCAGGTTTTTCACTGTTGGGGAGGTGTAAAGTCAAAATTGGGAGGGTGTAAGTGGAGTCTTGCACGGTTTCTATCAATTTTGGACAGTAAAAATTTTGAAGATGGGTTTAGAAACCGTGCAAAAGTCCACTTACACCCTCCCAATTCTGACTTTACACCCCCCAAACTGAAATTCCTGGCGGAATCCCTGTACTATAGTATATATTGTATGCTTTTATATTGTAAATTAGGCCCGTTTGGAATTCCGGAATTAAATTTATGTATTCAGAATAACTGTGTTCCCAATTCCGGAATCGGAATGACAATTTTTGTGTTTCCGCAATGTCGGAATTTCGACAAGGCAGAATTCGGTAGAATCAGATCTCCAGAGATTTGCAAGGTAGGAATTCAGGAGGGTATTGAATTTTCGGAGTGTCAAAATTCCGGATTCCATTGACTTTGAACCTCCAAAAATATAGAAAAATGTCTCCAAATGTAAATCTATGTTAATATAAGTTCATAATATAAAATAATTAGTTTTTATAATATTATTTTTAAACATCTGGTATTACAGAGATTACGCACCGATATCCGGTATAAAACGGATATTATGGTATTATGGACCTTAAAATTAAAAAATGTGACAAAATTAATTAATTTCGTTCCCTTTGAAGGATATAGGTATTTTAAGGCTAATAACAAGTCACTATTTTCAGGTGGGCAATGCCCCCCCGTCCCCGGTGTTTTTGGGTATAAATTTTGACTTGGTATGTGATTGCAAAAATTTCTAGGTTGGTTCGGAAACAAATCCAAAATTTTACTTAGAAAAATTGTTGATAAACAAAACTAGGGCGTATTTCACGCAGCTGAAATGGAACTTAAAATACGTATTTGGACCGTATGTCCTTCTAGGATATTTAGTTACACAACAGATGCTTATCAGAATAATGGAAACACCTGAACGAAAGTGCAACTTACCAGATTAATATGGTGTCGGGCCACCTTTCGCCTTCAGAACAGCCTTGATGCGACGTGGGATGGAGGCATAGAGGTCGTGAATGGTAGCAAGTGGAATATTACACCATTCCTCGTGCAGGGCATCGGCCAGTTCTGTGAGAGAGGATGGAGGTGGAAATCGTCGCCGGAGTCGTGTTTCCAAGATGGACCACAGATGTTCAATTATGTTGAGATCTGGGGATTGGGCGGGCCAGGGGAGGTGTTGAACTTCATCCCGATGTTCCTCAAACCACGCTGCAACAACTCCAGCTGTGTGAATGGGTGCATTATCATCCTGGAATATGGCGTCATTGTCCGGGAACAACATCCGGACCATAGGATGCAAGTGGTCTCCTAAAATTGCGACATAATCGTTGGCAGTGATGCGTCCGCGAAGTGTGACCACAGGACCCAATGAAAACCATGATATTGCGGCCCACAGCATCACCGTGCCGCCGCCATGTTTCACAGTTGGGCGGAAACACTGCAGATCATACGCTTCTTTGGGCGTTCTCCACACATAAACACGGCCCGTGGTTTGGAATAGGGTGAATGGTGACTCATCCGACCATACCACACGTTTCCAGTCGTCAACGGTCCAAGTTGCATGGTCGCGGCACCATTTGCGGCGTGCTAAAGCGTTCTGGTCCCTGATGAGAGGTTTGGCCCGTGCAACACGACCCCGTAAGTTCATGTCATGTAATTCGCGGCGGACTGTGATTGTCGAAACAGGTTGGGGGAGGTGCTGATTGAGTTCCTCCGTCACTTGCGCCGCAGTGGCACGACGGTTCCGCGTGACAATGCGCTTTAATACCCGGCCTGCCCTGTCACTATGCTTTTCTTCCGCCCACTGTTCCGCTTCCCCGATGTGGTTTTCCCGTGTGTTGTGTAGGCCGTCATCACCTTCGACACTGTCCCTGGCGACACACCTAACACACTAGCCACTGCCGTCACACTCACTCCACATAACCGCGCACCAACAATTTGCCCTCTTTGAAACTCTGAGAGGTCTCCCATTTTACACTACCTCCGTCTGCTGCAGCCACTGCACACTCCTGTTCCACGACGCCTGACGTAGTATGGAGACCGACCTAACACACCACCACCAGCAGTCCGGCGCTGCGGTCGCCACGACACCACTGCCAACTCATACATCTGACGTGTTGCCAACTACAGGTGTTTCCATTATTCTGATAAGCATCTGTATGTATATACTTGTAAGGGTAATTACAAAAATCACAGTCGTGCCCCCTTGATGTTTATTAGTGCAAATTTAGCATTGGTATGCGACTGTTAATCTGGACACACTTTATTAAAGTTAATCCTTCCGAAAATAATAAAACGGTAAAAGCCAAATGCAGACTATGTAAAAGGAAATGGTATGCCTTGTTGCCCGAATGTGAGAACATTTCAAGAAGTGTAACTCAAATCCCAGCCAGGCTACTGGAGAATTTTTCTTCAGTGTTCCCATGCCTGGCGCTCTGAGGTATACTCAGCTTCCTATCAAATTGAGTACCACAGTGTCGTTTGTATTTCTGCGCACTTTGGGAGCTAAAGGCAGCCGAGCGTGAGACTGTCCATCCCACCTCATTTTGTGCCGTTGGTCGAGAATGTGTAAAGCGCTACTTCCACATACCCCATGCGTCGCTCACGGCGCGTGCGCATTGCACCGGGTATACCTTTACCTTTTTACCTTTTAGGGTCCTAATAAATAGCTTTGTCACTAAATTTTAATAAATAGAAAATTTCATCAAATTTGATAAAACAGAACCTACAATTTCTAGTAAGTGCTTATAAATAGGACGAAAGCGCGATTGAAACGTTACAGAGGCTACTGCAGATATATACATATCATAACCCTTACCATTTTTTTTATTTTTAAGAAAATGTTTAAAACGTTTTGACACTTTTTTGCAGTCTAAAAAAAACGTTAAAAAACACAAAAAATACGTTTTAAACATATGTTTTTTTAAATGTTTTTTCCAACCATGATTTCTATGTAGGTTGTTAAGTGAAACAAATGCAACTGGTAAACTTCAACATCGAACTTACCGACTGGTTAATTGGCACAGGGAATTGTGTTCTGTGCTACTAATAGAGAAACAGAACACCTAATCAAAGAGTGTTTTACTGCAATGTGTAGTGCAAGAATTATGCAACAACATTGAGGCAGTTAAGTTCCTTAACCAACTTGGTCATGGCATCAGCTCTGACTAAATAGAAGAATTGAAACGGAACACACGGTAGCATTTCTCAGCAAGAAGATTTTGTTATTCCAGAAACATTTACTTCATCAACCCAAGAAAAAGATATTGCAGTTGTGGTAGATGAGAAGTCCAAAAGGTAGTGAACACATTGTCAGAAACTGGAACTTCTTATTGTGTGAATTATCATCGTGCAGAGAAAACATTTATGACCATGCTAGTTGCCAGTATCTGATGATCGTTAACATGTACGAGTAACACTGTTAACATTAGAAAATTAAAACAAAGTAAACAATTTCGAAGCTCGTTCCCCCGCCTGCTCTAAACAGCACATTACGATGGAGAAGAGTTGGTCGAAGAAAGTAGCTTCAGGTTTTTCTAAACCAATTAAGTACAAAACCTTTCAGTGTAAGTGGCGGAAGTTGTATCACTAGAAGAGTACCACTAAATGGTTAATTTCTCTGTCCCATCTGGACTGAGTTTCCTATTACCCTTCGTAAAAATATTGCAGGACTGGAAAGTTCCTTGGTTACCTAGATGCGACTGATGCCCCTGCAACTAAACTTAAGACAAGTGATGAAATCCGTGCTAGTGCAAACGCGAAATCTTGAAACTTGTGCAAGTAGTTTGTATGTTTGATCCGCCTGTTTATGCTAAAGCTGCTCAGTTGTACTGAATGATAAGGAAGCATTTCCTTGCATAGTCCTGATGATGTGCAGTTTCAAATTTGTTGTTGCTAATGGGTATAATTGGATAGTCTGGGATGTGACGCAGTGTCAGATTTCTGTGGGAAAGATAATTCATTTGAAGCTATTAATAAAATAAGAAAAACACATCAAAGCTTGTTTCACCTCAGTTCCTCGTGAGATATACAAGAGGAGACATGTGCTCACATGTCAAGGGATATAAATAATATTGGAAAATAAAAGTTCCAGGTTTGTACATTAAAATCCAAGGTTTCAGGTACAAAATAACAAGATTTTGTGTCACATACATTTCGGGTTATATTGACTCCTGAGGATTATATTGTCGTGTGTTTCAATGCCACTTGTATCCAGGCCCGTACTCAAAGGGACTAGCCCCCCTACATGTTTGTGTGAACATTGTCATAGCCTTCGGTTTTCGACTGACTACGAGCCTGCTTGTATCCCTTCGCTTCTGAGCATCTCAATTAGTAGTGAACTTTACGGAGAAAAATTTGTAATGTGCACACACTGCGTTGTGAGTTGGAATGAAAACCTTAGCAGGAGCATTTACAATCTTCCATCCTACTTCAGACTGCATATTCGCCGTGCTAACTATCAAGCAGCCATACGGAGAACACTCTAGACATAGAAGGTAGCTCCAGAATCAGTGAATCATGGGTGGCTTTCAAGTCCAGATAGTGATCTCAAAGTGCAGGTTCTGGGCAGGAAGCATATCCCAGAAGATGATCTAACATTGCTGACGTGTTACTGTCATAAATCTGGCTCGAAATGTACAGATATGTGTAATATACGGTGTAGCAACGTGAAGGAAGACAGCACAAGCAAATGATAACTCAGTTACTCAGCACATTCAGTAATAAGCACACAACAATGAGTTTGGTACCACTGGAAAGGAAATTTAGTTAGAAACAACTTTTAAAAAAGGAGGAATTTTCTGTAGGATCGCTCTAAATATGTGAAAGTGATAATTGAGAAATTGTATAGGTGTGCCGAAACAGTTTTGAATTTTGGCCGCCATCTTGGAAAAGCTACCGAGCAGGATTGGCAACAACTTGTTTCGGCCTCCATAGGTACTACTCTAACTACCTGCAAAACTTGCATTTTGTGCTCTGAGGTGAAGAAAAACTCGCTCTTGGCTGATGGGCTATATGCACAAATATATCACCTACAAGCAGAAAAAGAATCGCGAAATAAACACACTTATTTAGAAACACCTAAATTAGAACCAGTATAGATTTCAGTGGGAACATTCTACACAAGAAAGTAAAACAATCCTACTAGGCGCTCAAATACCTATTATCGCATGAGTTAAGACTGAAAAATGTAACCGTCAACATTAGCAATCAAACGCTGTATACATTGAAGCTGTGTAAACTGTTATGATCGTAGCTGAAAAACATTTACTCAAAAAGTACTCTGAAATTATGATAGAAGGACGTAAAATTGGGGGAAATATTTTGAAAAAAAATAAGGATTTATTGTCCTGGTATTATCTAAAGCTAGAAAAGGTTTTACACACATACACACCAGGTTTTATGTTTAATTAGGAAATCCATAATTACCAAAATTTTACATTGATTGCACGTAGTTGCTGCTAATTGTAGTTGCAGTGCTAATTGCTGTAATTATTTGTACATGAACAGTTCGAATAAATGTGGAATCTGACTCAGCCAGTTACCTACATATTACACAGATCGTCTTCAATTACTGGCAATTTTCTAACACACTACTTGCATTTACGGATATCTTACTTCTTTTTGTCAAAGTTATGCCGATGGATTATGGAGAGTACTATGAAGCCCCACAGTGCAGCTTCTTCTATTCCTCAGTATTCTGAAACTTTTTAATAATAATAATAATAATAATAATAATAAATATATATATATATATATATATATATATATATATATTACGCCTGGAAAAGTCATCACTCAGCAATAATAAAAAAAAACTAGTTTTTACTTCTTACATATATATTGATGCCGTTGTTACGTGGATTGGGAGTTTTTATCTTAAAGATTTTATTTAATGTGAGGAAATCTTTCGAGTGGGTCAATTAAAGGACTAATCTGCTGGGTTATTTTACTGTACGATTTCTTCTTAGGTTAAACCTTATCTCCAGCGATTAAGATACCTAAAATCCAGAAGCCGAATAAAATCTCTTTCTACTTTCCTGAACTTTTTTTTACATTTCTAAATAGTTAGTCTCTATTAGCAAATATGAAAATGCTTAAACATCACTTCTAAGCCGGAGTAGAAGCAGGGAAGAAGGTTGCTATAGTTCGATATTGTATCTCACCTCAACGTGTTTGCTTTATCCTTAAGATCTTTATCTGGCTCTTCTTGTTCTTCTATCCTATTAAATTCCTCAAGTTTATTGTCCACGGAATCTGAAAGTAGCAGAAGTTCTTTCAGGGTTCTTCGTTTATTTGAGAGTTCTTAAAGTAAATTCACCTTCTGTAGTTTCATGTGAAAAGCACTTGAAGGAAATAAAATTAGAACACACAATGTATTTTCCCAAGCTTATTCTGAAATGTTTCAATTCCTAAATATTAAACAGATCCAAGAGTTTATATCGGATGCACAAAATTGACTATGATTAAAAATAACTATTATATATAAATAACTGAAAGAGAAGCCGGAAGGATAATTTAAGGTGAAACTACATATAAAAGAGAAAGGAATACTTATATAATATTGTTCCAGTTGTACATATACAGGGTGTAACAAAAGTCCCTTGTCATAGGCCAACTTGGTTATGAGTGCAGATACGAAAACATGTCAGAGGGAAAAGTGGCTGGAAATGATCGGTTTGCAATCTAAAGTAGTTGAATTTTCCAAATCGGACTAGCTGTTTGGGCTCCACACAGGTAACGCGTTAAAAGTTGTAAATGTCATAACATGTAGGTCAAACGTCACATGTGCGTTTCGGACAACAAAAGATGAAAGAACGTTCCAATAAACATGGGTCCTACGCCACCTCGTTTTCGAGATAAAGGGTTGCCAACTTGGAATCCAAAATCGCCTCCTGACCAGTGGAATTGAATACAAAGATGTGAACAAACGTCGGGAGGTTATTCCTGACACCAAAACAAGCAATATAGTCCTCTTGAGGTTGTCGAATTCCCGTGGCTGTAAGAGATACAGGGTTGTCAACGTGGAATCCACAATTGACGTCTGACGATTGGAATTGACGATAAAGACGTGGAACCCTTCAGTAGGTGATCTCTAAGATCATAACAAGCAAGAAAGTCCTCGCATTGTGTTCGAATACCTGTGCGTGTACGAAATACAGGGTTGCCAACTGTGTGAGGGATTATCGAGTGTCACCTTAAAATAATTTATGAAAAAGGCAGCAAATGACAAATGTACGCTTGTAACCTTATACCTACGGGAGGGGAACACATGACCAAGCACACATCAGTAGTGTCGCACAAGCAATGTTGCCACTCCAACACAAACGCATAGTTTGTTAACTGGAACAGATACCTTTTATCGCATGAAAACTGTGGTATAAAGTAGTGAATAAAATTAAGCGAAAGTTGATCTATCAGTGTTGCCAACTACGGTAGCTATGAAGCTCGAACATGGAGAAAGTACGGTGTCCGTATCGAGAAAAGAGTAAATGTTATTTGCAACAACACAAGTTGTTGCTATTAAACTACTAGTCACCTATTTTGTATTGCACGTATCTGAGGCTGTGCAGGTTCGAAACCGAGGACAATCCCGATGAAGGTATCCATGTTTTGCCTTACTTTCATGATCCCAGTCACGAAATTTAGGTGTCTTTCCTCATGCACATAGTAGAGTTCGGGCGTTTCCTCAATCACACAGTGCATTTCAGTGTATTTCCCTCAGTCACACCAGGTACACATATGACAAAGTACCATGACTACGTAGTGTTGTGTCTAAGTACGAACGGTGACAACGCGTTACCTTGTGGACGTTGGATAGGTCCCCTTTATCTTTCAACAGACGTTCTTTCTCACCTATTCTTTAACTCATTTTTTTCCTTTAAAGTATCCATTTTCCTCAAGTACGCTAACAAACCATCCATCTCTTTATAATCTGTAGCAGTCAGGCTCCTCTGCATCCAGAGTGGTAACATCTCAATAATATTTCTAATGATTTCATCTTATCACATGAACTGATCAACATTCTTGAATATCGCCACGAATTCTAATGCTTGCCTTTCGTAACCTTGCTTCACATTCCACTCAATCTTTCGTGACCTTATCAATTTCTTTTGTTCTCGCACTCTAATTACTACTGAAATAATGCAAGAAGCTAATATAGAATTGCCTAAAAGATGTAAATTTATCTCTTTTTAACTTAAACCAACCTTGAGCGTAGCCTGTCATAGCTGAGTCAAACAACTGCAATCTTTCCTTTTCAGTTAGTCTCAGACATCCTAAATAAGCAGCTAGATTTTCCATGTAATCAAAAGGATTCTCTTCTCCCAAATCGCCGCTCTACTTTGGTTCTTCTTTTACTTCTCTAGGCTTCGGATATCTCCTATGCTTAGTAGACATCATAGTTCCAATAATACCATCAACAAAGTCTTCCATCCAATCATAAGTTCCAAAATTACTCAATCTGCCTTTCTGGTATTCAGAATCTGTGCTACTAGAGTTACCATTTTCAATATCTGACTCTCTTCTCCATCTATCATTACCATCCTTTCTACGTGCTCCCATACTTCTATCTCGACCAGCACGTATATATGCGGATTCTGATTGATTGTCAGGTAAGCAGTCTACATTATCACGAATCTCCTGTGTTTCAGTACGATTTAGAACTCTACCTTGTACTAGACTACTCAAGTTTTCGAGTATTGATTGAGATGTATTATTGTGTTCTTGCATAACTCATAATTCTATTCGACTGAAGTTCTAATTTCTCGAAAACTTCCTTTGGCATTGGTGCATTTGGTTAAATATTTCATTTTTCAGCTCTACAAACATATTCTCAATTTGACTTATTACCTCATTATACTTTTCTCCTAGGATAATCTGTGACTTTTGTTTCCTTTTTCCTTTCTCTACAATAACATGTGTTTGCTTTTGTGTATTTCTCGGTTTAGTTCCGAAGTTCTGAGTTATCATTCCTGTATTCACAGTATTTCGTTTATTAGTATTATCATTAGAGCCTTCACGTACACACAGGCCCGTAGCCAGGATTTTGTTAAGGGAGGGGCACAAACTCTTTCTCTCTGCCTCATATACATATAACTAGAGACGAATCTCTGTAACAACAATTTTGATATTTTGTAGCATTAATTATCACAATTATAGCATTTATGTCGCATTTATTTTTTTTAATTTAGCACATTCTTTAAAAAAATGATGGTACTTGTAAACAGTATATTTTTTGGTAGTAAGGTGTATCTAATACAAAAATGAGGATATACCTTGATTAGGTGCACGTTCTAGCTAATGTATTCACTGAAATATAGAAATTAATGCAAAAATGTAAACACTTCATTTAACCTCATCCTTAGTTAGAGGATAACATGCAACAAGACATTACCAATTCTTCTTTTAACTTTGTTCTCCTGTCAGTAACAATCATATTATACTTGTAAAAGAATCTCTCTGCATCAACACTCGAGACTGGCAACCATACTGAACGTAATGAGTTGACAGCAAAAGACCTGTGGTTAACTTTTAAACTGTTTAACACTGATACAATGTCAACTTCCTTAGCCTCACTGTTGAGAACTTCAATAACCTTGCTTTTAAATTCAGGGTTAGCAAACAACAGATCATGAACATTTTCACCACAAAACACAGTCAACGATTTAAACAACAGTTAAGTTTTGTTGATGTCTATCTTTATGAAGTGAAACAGTTTCTGGATCAAATAACTCGCAGAGCTTTAAGTTAAATAATATTGGAAATGGGCTTTTTTTAGTTATTATTAGCAATAATTAACACGAAGTCCACTTTTTCGTTTCCATTCACATTTATCATAAGTAATGCCGAATTTCGCAAAAGAAATTCGCGAGAATATAAACGTGATTTCTAAATAGAAAAGGTTGAAGTTTCCTGAAAAAAAAAAAAGCATTTTTTTTTTTTAACGTTTCGTACATATCGCATTAGCGAAAAAAGTTTGTCTCTACATATGACCCTTCTCAGCCGAGTAGTTAACATGCTTTCTGCACTTGATACGCATGGTTTCGGGTTTAATTCTCAGAGAATCAAAATTTTCGGTGATGAGGCAATTTAAGAGCTACTTACAAAATGAATTCCAGTTCAGAATGCTAGAAAATAACGGCTGAGTAACTACTGTTATTTTAATAATAATAATAATTTATATTTGATTTTACGTTCAGTTAGAACTCGTTTTAATTCATATAAAAAAATATTCTCCGAAGGAACTGTTCGTACAGAATCACCTGAATAGACATTTATTTCTAAAAACCTACTGCATGATTCCTCGGGTTTTAAAATCTGTTGTAATAAACTAAGAAAGATATTGGATAGTATTTAATATCTGTACGTACCTAACCAATATTTTTACTTTTTTTTTTTTGTAGCAGTTTTCTGATTATTTACTTTGCAAAAGAACAGAAAGATCAAAGATGTTCGCAAGGCGATTTAAAATTTTCATTGTCTTTGAAGCCTAAGATAGTAATTGAATGCCTGTCCTATAAACCAGGGGTCCTCAAGCCCCTGAACCAGAAAGCTATTCGACTAATATGAAATATACCCTGAGATACCAAAATAGAATGAAAGTTGTCTGACCAAATTCCGTGGTCAGACAGTAAAGCTACCCGTAAACGTAAATGAATAATGCAAATATTAACTAATCTCCTTAACATCCAGACCATGAAGGGCTGTGAACTACTTTAAAATTTACCTTTTATTTTTAATTTCCAAATGTTAAGGAGCAATAAAAGATTTATTTGAAATATTTCTGGGATACATAGACCCGATCCACGATATCTGAAGAGGTCCTCCCTTTTCGTAGAACTTTTGTGAACTCATTGAATAATCACCTACATATGGGGCAAAAATGTAATCCCATCCTTAGCAGCTAACTGATATAAATCAACAATTGTAATCACAGTAATATGATAACCTTTATTTGTAATTTGCTCTTTTAACTTTGATTTTGTGACCACTTTTACAACGCAATTTTCAGCCGACGTTTGTCTCTGGTAAGCAGACTGAGAACATATTCTACGTTGATTTCAATGTTACTGTTCACTGACAAGTGTGTCAGACCATTTAATCTGTCCTCTGTCATAGATGAGCGAAGATATAATTTAATTATCCTCCGACTTGAGAAGCAACGTTCAGGTGTACACGTTGTTATTGGTATAGTCACAAGAATCTGCAACAGCTTCTAGATATTCTGGTACAGTTCTTCTGAACAATGAATCAAGCCATCAACAGTTGTACGAGGACACTCATTTGCAGGGACATTTTCCCACTTATTTTGCCACAATTCAAATTCTGCTTTGACCATATTTACTCCTGCCACATCATCATTATAGGGAGTAGCTTTTCGATTGGGGGAGCAAAGTCAAAATAACTTTCGTATTTACATATTTAATATATAAGATTGCCTTGATCGCATATGGTTAATGGCCGACATATCCCCTTGTTCCGACATCTTGGCACACAATATAAGAAGGAGCCTACTACTAGAATTGAATCCCAGTAATTACTATGACTTTCATTTCGGGACAAAAGACAAGAAAATAGGACTAATTCGCACAGCCTACAGCTCACTGCAAAGAAAATATTTAATTATTTTAGGTTGATAAATAACGAGAGTAGAGAGTGAAAGTTATGTATACTTTATTAATAATCAACATAAATACGTAAAAAATTCTGAACATTTTAATGTATGATTGTTTCGAAAAAATAATGAATCGTTCGAAAAGATGCTATGTGCCCGGCAAATAAAAAATAGCCTGAGTCATAAGGGGGGGGGGGGTGCCCTCCCCTTGGCTACGGCACTGCGTACACATTCGTTCTGATCTTTACGTCTCATCTTATGACTTCTAGTATTACGATAAACAGCTCAGTCATCGTCACATCCACTTGTAGACAAAGGAAATAATTTTATAATCCTTTAACTAACTACAATCTCATCCAACTCATCATTTGATGTGAGGATTTCAGTTTCTAACTCACTAACATCATCTTGTTGATCCCTAGCAGTTATTGACTTTCTTTGGCTATTGTGCCCATTCTCTGAATCTCACAAATCATTATCTGATTGAACATCTAATCTAGATTCTCTTAATAACATTCTATCACTGGGAGTAGAATCTTGCCCATTTAGCTGTGGCACCATATGTAACGGCCCCCTGCGGAAAGGCTCCTTTGGCGAGGGCACTTGGCATTGTTTACTTCCTTTAACCTGCTTCATTTTGACCAAGTTAAAAATAAAATTGTATTACAGTGATAACTATAAATACGACTTACTTTAGAAAACGATTTAAGGAAGTACTTTTCTTTATGGAATAAAAACACACACAAATTTGCTTGTGGACTAAGTAGTATTTATATTTCATTGAATAAACAAAATCTATATTGTGTACACTCATCTGTATACTACCAATATAAATATTTTCTCAAGTTTTGCCTCAAGACAATAACACAGTAGGTCAATAGCTCCGTTGTTACCATTGAGCTTCTTTTACATTTCAAAATACAGTAATACCCTTATATTCCATATATTTAACAAGAATATACTTATCCTTTTATTAATTCGGTACAGTTTACCGGTTTTTATGCGTATTTTACATATAAAAGCTTCAAAGTTTTGTTGAAGGTATCATTAGATTTTACCTTCCATCTTTTTCAGTGTTTATTTCTCTCTTCTTCTCTTTAAATAATGATCAAATTAGCTTTTGGTCCAAAATGGTGTTCTAAATGTGTTTTAAAAGTATTTCATTGTTATGAGACAAAAATGTGTTGAAAAAGTACCACGTTGTTACAATATACGAAAAGTTCACATCAACGAACACAAAACAGTTTGTAAACATACACAATTATTTGTGCCATCACAAGTGGACTTGGACTGATATAAGTGTGAGCAGGTTGAATATGCAAGGATGCACGCCGGATCTGTCTGGTTACGGTGGGTAGCCTAGATTGACTAGTGTACTGGAGGCGTTGGTTGTATGTAAGTTTTGGTTGCAAAGGTGGTATTCAGACGTTGTCCTTCAGGAAACTAGCAAGAATAAAAGGAATCGCTTTCTTGGTGTGAAAGGCTGGGAACTTCAGTAATGAAAATCCTGCATATGTTATGTTTTATGTTAACGGAAGTAGTGAGAATGTTATTATCTAAAGTGATGTCCACATCAAGGAATATGGCTTTTTTGTTTAAAATGGACCAAATGAACTGAACAATAGGGTTTATCTGTTCTAGAAACGTGCTGAGGCTGGCTTCACCATGTGGTCGAAAGATGAATATGTAATGTAAACAACGGATCCAAAGTAGTGGAGTTAAAATGGGTTTGTAGGAAATCATGTTCAAGCTTGTCAATGAACAGAACAGAGTAGGAAGGGACCATTCTCGTACCCACGGATATGCCTCGGATCTGAAGGAAGCGTCTATTGTCGAAGGTGAAGTTGTTACAGGTAAGAACTAGGCTGGGTAGATTAAGTCTTAGCCCTCTATTATTCTGCGTCTGTATAAACCAGCTATCCTGGATAACACAAAACATGGTTTCAAAATGAAATACATAAAGAAAACAACATAAAATCACTTATCTCCTGTAAACAGACTACATAAATTATATGACAGCTCACAGCTGAAAAATCTTAAATCACGGACACATTTTCCATGGATATAAAAATGAAGTTTGGGACAGAAAATATATATATATATATATTATATATATATATATATATATATATAAAAGCGAATCGACAAGTAAAAACATAACAGGAGACTACTATGAACTAGAAACAGGAGAGAATACTGTAACAAATTATAATTTGCTACACGTTTTCTCTCCCCATATTTTTTACTCATGACGTTCTATTCTTCCTTTTGGAAAAGAAAATTGGTTTCGCTCAAGTAGCGTTCTTTGATGATCAATTGTTCGTATCTGTGTCGCCCGTTGCCTTGTGGGTAGGTTTGTACGTGTGCGTGGTGTTTGAGGTATTACCTCAGTTCGACCGTGAATCATGTAAATGTACGCGTCTAATTTTGTGTTCTGATATCTCATCGTTCCTGTGGAGTAGAAATGGAGGTCTCCCTGAATTACAGATCATATATCTACGTGGTAAAATGTTAATCTACGATTCCTCGTTAATTATTGAGTGGTTTGGCTTTTGGATACCATTTCTTGGACCAGTTCCTGGGTGGTATTTAGTCGCCGTTTGGTGTTGCACGGGTTCTGTTGGACTGCTTGAGTTATAATTTGCTCGTATTTTTGTAATGAAGGAAAAATCCATTCCATGAACCAGAAACGAAGGGATCCTGGTATGTGATGTGAGTATTTGATTTATATATTTAATTTCTATAGTCATATTATTTGTTATATTCCATCAGTTATATTTGTTCTAATTTTCATTTCCTTACAATAAATGCTATTTGTTGCAATTGAACTTAAAGAGTGCCATTAACCTGCATAAATTACTTTGTAGTAATCAGTGAATCCTATTTAAGTCGTATACTTCGGGAACACCCGAGCTAAACTACTTGATTGATCAGAACTCCATTTTGAAGTGATCCTTCCTTCCATTCTGCTTGATTTTACTCATTCAGAATGTACGGTGGATCCAGAAATGTAGTTTTGAAAAGTGAGGTGGTTTAGAGACTGCTAGACACAGACGTTCTCAGGCCAAGATAGTACTGGGAATTGGACAGGGTGGCTACCTTCCTCTTCCTAGATTTTCGCTCAGTCATTATTAATTGGTGGTATTCACTTTGTTCTCATTGATCGCGCTGAATTTTGCCTTAATTACCTTCTTGATTAGGTTTGGTTTTATATAAAAAAAACATCCTTTTTTTAAATTTTATTTATTTTTTATTAAAGGAAGACTGTGGGGTCCATAGTGCAGTCTTGGTAAAAGTTTTTCTACGTTTCAATACCCGAACTATGGACGCACTAGGATTTCATCTATGAAGATAAATAGATCAGAGACCTACAAGATAATTTGCAAACACATGAACCAAAAGAGTACAAGCTGTCTGTAAGAATCAAACAGTAAAATTTAGTGAAAGCAATATATACATAAAATACATCTTCACACACATGACATAATAAAATAGAGTAACAAAAACTCCTAGAGCTAGGTAGAAAACAAAAACATTATCAGATCACAGAATGCTTCACTCAAAGTCACCAACTCAGCGATATTATCGCCTAAAAAAGAAAGGCAGAAAAACCATCAGTACACAAAATAATCAAATTCCCACACTAAGTAATTACATCTACAAGAAAGAAGAAAAATCCGAGTAACACAAAGCTATTATTTCAGTAGATAGGTGTACACTGCTGAATATAAGCAATACAGGCGACTCGTAGACATAACAGGTAGCGGCAACAGAAGAAATTAAAAGCATTGGATGGAATATCCCATAGATGAAAGATACCCTGCAGAAATCAAACACCACACAGACAAAGAACTATCGTTTGGGCAAAACTGCTCTGTTCAAACAATTGAAAGGTGTCATATCAAAATGAACAGCTGCCAACAAGGCGTGAAAGCAAACATTTATTACAAGTCTAACAAAATATTTGTAGTCATACTGATTACATGGCGTAATAGGCACATCCAAAGTAAGAAAGAAATGAACTGTCAGCATATCGACGTATCACCGATATTTTACGTTAAACTGAAATAAGCGAAAAGAAAACTTGGCACTTCAGTTGTAAATTTTCTCTTGTAAACATCTCAATTCTTCCTACTACTATTTCATTTAAAGTTTTACTACACAGGAAAAAAAAATGTTTTTAGTTTTCGTAAATTTGAAAAGAAATAATCCAGAAACGAAGTTGTCATCGTAAACTGGCATTTAATTCATAAATGTCATGTTCGGTAGCTGAAAGTGTTCAAGAAGAAAGGTTGAGAACTAAATACCCGCAGCTAGTTCTCTATCTTTCTTCCCGAACCCTTTCTACTACTAAGCACAAAGTCCTTTCGTACAGCCTTTCCTTTCCTCCTTCCCGCCATACTGAACAAGCCAACCTACTCAATGATCTCCTCACCTGTTAAGTAATTATTAATGGTATGCTAAGAAGAATTAAGAGAAAACTAATCGAATCTGCTAACATGATTTATTACATATGCTCAATAGCAGAACTACCATAGTTCATGCGACGATGTCTTTTCGAATAGTTATGTGTACGTATTTCTACACATATACAATACTCACAAAGTATATAGTGTTTCCTCCCTAAATCGTCGCCTATCACGTATAAGCCACTTAATTCCACTCATAACGAACATTATACATTGAGGACATTGTTTTAACAGATTTTTTTATAAATTTCAAACAATGCTCATTTGAAATCTTTCTCGCACAAAATATCAAAAATGCTTTCTTCATTGTTGAATTAAATAAAAATAAAATATTTCTTCAATAATATTCCATTCATAAAATTAAATCTGTTCCATCATTCTCACAACTCACTCTTCCCCCTAAAAAAAATAATTTCGTAATGTATATTCAACCATAGTCTTCACATTCAAAACGCTTTGGAGGTTTCGTTACTCTCGTGGAACGTCGCAATACCGGAGTATTCTCCTCAGGAATAATTCTTGTATTTGTAGATTGAAGACAATTCTCTTCAGGAATAATATTTGTATTAGTCGATTGAGGCCAATTCCACCAGTTGTCATTTTCCTTTTTATGTATGGATGAATATTTCCTATCTTCGTCAAATGGGCGCAATTGATGTATATGGACTCTACGAGTTTTATGTCCAATCTTTACTTCTACCATTCGATTTCCAATTTGTTTAGTTACTGTCGCTTCCTGAAACCTGGGTATTCTATGAGGAAGATTTTGAACCAAAATCATCTCTCCAACTTTTATCTTATCCTCCTTTTTATACTCAATACTACCTGGTTTAGCCATATTTAACAACTTGTTAAATCTTGTATTAGGTTTATAGTTAAATATCATTTCTGCAGGTGAATTTCCGTCTAGTAAAGGAGTTTTCGCAAATCTGATATCTGCTTGTATCTCTCTTACTATGTCTGGCCAATTCGATTTCGGTGAATCTACTAGTTTCCTTTTTAGCAACTCTTTCATATCTTGAACGAACCTCTCTGCTAACCCATTACTTTGGGGATGATACGGTGGTGAATGAATCAATCTAATGCCATTTAATCTGCACCAGTTTGTAAATTCCCAACTTGTGAATGGGGGTCCGTTATCCGATACCATAACTGTCGGTAATCCCACAAAAATTAAACATATCTCTGAGTTTATCTATTGTCTCCAAAGCAGATGTATTCCTGACCAACATTACTTGCACCCATTTCGAGTAGCTATCTATAATCAATAGATATTTGTGTCCAGCGAAGTCGCGAAAATCAATATGTATTCGCTGAAAGGGATATGATGGTTTTTCCCAAGAGGAATAATATACTTGTGGACGATTACGATGCTGAATTTGACAATTATAACATTTATTCAAAAACACCTCCAATTGACTGGTCATTTGAGGCCACCAATAATACGATCTAAGTGTAGCTTTCAAACGATTTATTCCTAGATGCTGCTCATGTAGGGAGTTAAGAAGAGATACTCTCATCAC
>JAGDQP010013406.1:0-28615 GCA_022664845.1 Lepisma saccharinum
CCGATTGTTGAGGCATTGCTCTACCGACTGAGGTACAGCCGTTCTGTATATTGTTTATTATTATTATTATTATTATTATTATTATTATTATTATTATTATTATTATTATTATTATTATTTACTTCAGGCATCTAAGGCTGTGGAAAGGCGTCGACCAGGGTCGTTGTTGAAGATACAATCCCGACAATTTGCTTGTGTCATTGAGAGCAAACCCTAAAAGGCCGGTCAGGATGGCTGGCCACTGGTTTCGAATCTTCCAAATGCAAAGACAGTTACCGCTCTATCTACTGATCGGGACAGGCGTAAGCCAGAATGCTGTTACCGCTAATAAAATTCCTTTTATCATAATTATCTATTTACTGAGACACGACTCCTCGGTTGCTATATTTGCTTTTTGATTTGTTAATTTCCTCACAGAAAATGCCACTTTTATATCTATATCCATGTGGTTCATGTATTATTATAGTAAATTCATACTATCTATTGTTCCAGAATGCGTCGAAGAGGGCAATTACGAACGCTGCACCTGGTCACAGGCACTCCACTTGGCCTTCAGTCAGGGGTATTCTCCAAACAATTTAAGAAAGGGCTTGCAGGGGCCGAGCCCCCTCCAGCACACGGCATACCTATGCCTTCATTATGGGACCAAGAAAAGTACATATTGATGTTTCCCTGTGTTTAAAGGTGGCAGCAAAACTTACACAAACAGTTACGGTACATGTGTTTAATGTGAACAATTTTCATTTCTGACTGTTCTTTTTTTTTACTTTAAAAGAAGTTTAATGTTTTTACAAAAAAAATATTCTTTACTAGTTTTTTTTACTAAATGAGTATTGCAATTTACTATTTAACTATTATAGAAATAAAATTTTCTGAGTTTAGAAAAATCAAAATATATTTTTATTGATGTGGATGATTATTTCTTTTTGCATGTGTTCTTATGTTATATTTGTAGACTAGCAGCATATGACAATCCTCGAAGGAAGATACCATCCAGACATTCGTCTCTGACAAATATTCGGAAAGGAGTCAGTCGGAATGTCCAGCCCAGACCAACTTAGGCACGCAAATTGCAGGTCAAAAACTATTCTACAGCGTGTTTTTCTTGTACTCAGTGTTGTTTTTAAATACATTTTTTACCAACTATATCGACTTACTACCTGCGTAAGATTCCCGGTTGAAGTTAAAGTTGCGGCGTATAGTATAAAAAAAACCGTTATATCAACAGTGGAAACATTTGCTAAAATAATAATAGGCGAAGTCGAAGCCGTTTTAACACGGATATATGGGGTTTCAATTCGCAACATTTTAGCCGTAGATAAAAATAGTTAATTTTTTTGCTAAGCAAGCTTTTAGTAATAAAGTGGATATAATAAATTTTGATATACACCGCAGCTAAATATTTTAGGTGTCATTCAGATTTTATGTCAGCACATTTTTGGTGAATTTGGATCATTCTCCCTTAGTAAGCAACATTAAGTAGATGCATGCTCCTATCTCTAATGCATAGAAGCTCATCCAAAATAGGTAGAGTTTGAATCTCGCCATAGAAAGCAGAAGTATTATTTGAACGACTTCTGACACAAAAATATGTATATGCTTCAAATACAACTACTAAGTAGTATCAAAATTCGTTATTTATAGTAAAACAAAGATAAATTTTGATAGTACGCGCCAAAGTTAAATATGTATTTCAAGCATATACATTTTTTGTCAGGAGTCGTTCAAGTATTACATAAGCATTCTGGGGCGAGGGGGTTCAAGCTTTGTTTACTTTTGCTGGGCGTCTAAGTATTAGGGATAGGATATCCAGTTAATGTTGCTTACTAAGGGGGAAGGGGTCTAAATTAACCAAAAATACGCTGACGTAATATCTGAATGACACGTAATATTGTGTAACAAAATGTCGAGAAAGTGCTTCTAAAGTGTTCCAAAACTGCTGGAAAGTTAATAAAGTGTCTTGAAAGTAGTCTAAAGTAGTTTCCAAGATACACTTTTGGAACACATTAAAATTGAGGGCACTTTGTTTGCAATTTTTAGCACTTTAGTAGCACTATTAAGGTAACACTTTTGTACACTTTTAAAGAGCTTTTGAACACCTTTGAGACACTTTAATAGCACTTTAGTTCACTTTTGGACACTATAAAAGTGTTCAAAAGTGAGCTAAAGTCGTTTCCAGAAAGTGCTCAAAGATGTTCAAAAAAGTGTAAAAAAAAGTGTTCTATTTTTTACAGTGTATGGTTGCTGTGCTACACTCTTTGGAATTGCTTTAGTTGATTCGTTTGTATTTGAGAAGAAAAATATCGATCTCCTATGCGGCTTACGGTTGTACTAAGAAATATAAGAAAGGAAGTAATGTATCGTTTCACAAATAAATTATCATTTAATATTATTCCGTGAAAAATGTTTAATTATGTAAGACGCTCTTTCGTGTAGCTTATGTCTGCTAGAAATATAAAAGAAAACACACATCTTTGATTAGAATTATTTGTTTCGAAGGTATTTTATCGTGTTTGATTCATAGTTATAAAACTGTCCCTCAATGCCAAAGAGAAATATACATAAAATAAGTATTCTTTCATTTTGAAATAATGGATCGTTTTCATTTAGTCCTATTCTTAATAAAGTGGTTATATTCGTAAATTTTGGTAAACTTTATTTATATATATGGGCCAGTCTAGTAACTTTGGACTTCGGCCCGTCACGATTCGCCTTTAGTTGTTAGGGTTTAGCCAATCCAAACCCATGCATCTGCCGGGACTCGAACCCGGAACCTTCGAGCTGATGGTCTACCGAAGCAGACCGCTCGGCCACCCGGCCGGCTGGTTATATTCGTGTAGAGAAAGTATATATGTCTATTTAAAATTTAAATAGTTCTAAGCCCATAAAGTGCTGTTGAATTTTATTGATGGCTTTAGGCACCTAAGGCTCAGGCCGAGATAGGGGAGGGGAAAGGATTTAGGACGAAGTCGGCCAGGGCCTATGTTGAAGATGCCATCCCTGCATGTGCCTGGTGCACCTGAGCAAAAAATGCGGAAAAACCTTGTCAGGATAGTCGGCCGCTGGAATCGAACCCATGATTTCCCGAACGCTACACCAACGCTCTACCACTGAGCTACGGCGGCTCGGTAAGTAATGTGCTGTTGAAAGGACTTGTTAAATTATTAAGAACAATGATGATGAGGATGAGTGTTCTGCTCGAAGGCAGCTCTTGACTTTAAGAGCCCAGAGCTAGGTGAACCGATGGTGATTTGCCATTGCCTTTCATCGCACGAAGATGACGTTATAAGGACGGGACCTACAGTTTAATGTGGATTCCGAACCATTTGTGTCCCCGCTGGGAATCTAACCAGGAACACACTATTAAGAACAATAGAAACAAATTTAACATCGAAACAAAAATAGATAGGAAACATAGATAAGATTTCGGTCACCCTGGTCGGTAAGAGGAAAAGTCGTGATTTTTTTTTAACTTATATACCTGAAATGAGACACAATAATATACTTAATAGATATGACAATTCGTATTGTTTATGATATAAAGTCAAAACGGAACATTTGAAAAGCTAGAAAAAACAATGTCGTTTTTAATAGTTTTAAGACACAGACTGTTACTCTAAATTTAAAGACAGTCATTCTCATTCTCAAATAACTATTCTGGCATCTTATAAGCTAACCAGGGAAGCCATTTTTTTCTTTTTTATCTATATAATGTCACTTTCGATAGATAATAGAACTTAAATATCAAGTTAAAGCTGTCCGAAAACTAGAGGTAATATTTATGTACATTTTAGTGACATACGCCTTGTTTCAATATTTATGTGAAAATTGCCGACTACTAATGTATGTCCGACGACCGGTGCCCATACCCTATTTTCAATTTTATAATTTTCTTTGTAAATTTATGCAGGTAAACCGTTGGTTGTATAATTTACAGCATTAGGTTTTTGTGTGTGTAATATTCATGTCAATTGCGTTGTATAATATTTTTAAATGTATCTCTAATATTCTAAATAACTTATGTGGCTTTAAGTATCTACCCTAACAACACGCGTGCTCTCAGTAACATCCCTGAAATATTGCAATGTCTCATTTAGGTTTCTGATTTTCAAGTTCACTGTATATCAATCTGTTATAATATATTCGGAACGTAACACTGTGATGTTTGTAACGTACTTTCTTCGCTACGTACCAGTAACATTACATAAACGTCACACTGAAACTATGCGCGCTACATGTTTGTCATTTGTTTTATTGCTCAGGAGTGATGGAAGTTTGACAGTCACCTGCAACGAACTGACTGATTGAGCGGAAGTGAGCATCATTCAAATTCTCGTGTGATTTTAAGCTTGTAATCGGCGTTGTTGTTTAAAGTGTTTCATATTCTGGATTTTTAAGTGAAGAATCATGTGAGTATATAATATAGTGACTAAAAGTGATTGATTAAAATTTTTATTATGAAACATAATATTATATTATTTTTCAAAAGAAACAAATGGAAATGTACACTGCAACGACTTGTTACTTTAGGTCACTTTAGGTAATTGTGTTACTGGTCATGTAAGATACAAAGAATAAATGTTATACGCCGAAATCACATTCATCCTTGCAGGGTAAGGATGAGTCATCGCTTCGTCTAAAAGTGTTATTGTGAAACATTTATGTGATGATTGGTCGTTTTAAGAAAGAAAAATTTATTTGAAAATTAATGGTGTTTGATAAACATGTTCTGAGTGCAAAGCGTTTGGCAACGCTGTTGTTCCAATCCGGAATGGGCTGGATTAGATCCTGGGTTTTTAGTTTCACGTGTGCTGCTCGCAGCAGTGTCAATCTCCAGTTTAGGGTAAGCATCAATGTTCGATTTGTAGCGGGGGATGGTTGGGATTATCCCCCTCTCGGCAAATATCTTCTCTGGTACTTTTTATAGATATATACCTCTAACCTAGGATGTGGACGATCCTAAATTACCGTATAACACATATCTCAGTATTTCTTCCCCCTCTCTGGAAATTGCACAAATCGAACACTGGTAATCATGATCACACACAGTTTAGGGTAAGCATGGTCATAAACAGTTGTGCATTAGGGCAATTTCTTTTATATAAACAAATTAAATCGGAGGGAGGGGGATATATCCCACTAAAGTCCATTCACTAGAACTCTGGGGAGCGTTAGCGCATGACCCGGGTGGAATTCCGAATCCCGGACCCGTTGATAGCTCTACCATAAGCTTGTGTCTTCAATTTTAAATGGATTTTCGGTACTTCTTGAAATAGTTATAAGCTTTCATGAGTTACTTCATGACCAAAACATAAACATAGGTTTTAAGGAAAGTGTAACATAATAAAAACAAAACTTTCATTTTTTTTTTGGGGGGGGGAACAAGTCCACATATCCCCTTACATGGCATTAAGATAAAATATTTGCGTTGTAGCGTAATAGTTAATGGATATAGCAGGGGTCTAGACTAGCCATACAAATGTTAGAGGCAGCCTGCAGTCAGCTTGCAATATAATTCTTCACCAATTACTTTGGAATTAATTTTCGGTGTTGTTTATATCACATATGCATTTTGCAAGAAAAAGGTTGTCAATTCCGTTCAGCCTAAAGTACGTTTCTCATAGAAAACATGTTTTAAATTCAGTATTGTGTTTCTTACATTCAGTGATTGATTCAAAATCAATTCAATTTTTCATTAATATTCGTGAAACTTCAAACTTTACATAAACCTAACCTAATATTTCTGTTATACCTAACTTTCGTTTCTATCAATCGATCTTTCTAAAAAGTTGATTACATTAATCAATGTGATTCATAAGGGCCTTAAGCCACTGTTTTAGTTGTCTCACATGTAAGTTGGGATACAATCCTCTGCATGGGAGGCAACTAACACCCGTCTCAAGTCGTGGAGGTTTCAATTGTGGGCTACAGTGCCGGAGTCACCTTATGTATCCGATACTGCAGACCCTTTCTAGAGCTTGTTGTGAGAGGGGCCTTTACTGAATTACCTACATGTTTTGTTTCAAAAATTTTATCCTTGTTTTAAAATAATAAAATGCATGAATATTTACAAGTACACTTGAACTGTCCTTGAAATACAACACAATTAAAATAACATAGTAGCTTCTTCTATCATCAATGTGTCTTACAGTATTAACAATTAAAGTCACTATGTCTTTTCCTTTATACTAACCTTCACAAAATAACAAAACCTAATTTGAATGTTTAGTCTAATTACAGAATCCTTTAATCGAAGAACTTTGAAAAGTTTCTTTTATCCGTAAGTGGTGTGCTGAAGTGAATTTGAATCCAAAACAGAAACTTACCAAATATTATATATATCAATAGACAATCGTAAATCTAAAAAAAATGTTTAATCCAATTTTGATAGTTTGTCACGCATGAGCGAAAGCGGGTTCGACAAGAAGAAAAGTAAGTACTTTGTACTTGTTGTTTTTTGTTGTTGTAGATTTGTGTTTTGATTTGCCTGACCTATGTTTACCTTTTCTAAAAATTCCGTACTCGTTATCTTTTCGTGTTACCCTGTTCAATCTAACCTATCTTTTATAACCTAACTTTAACGAACCTGTCTCCTAGCCTAAATTAAACTTCCTTGAGCTAACCTGATCCCTAACCTAATTTAGTTCAACTTGACTGGAGTGAACCTGACTGCTAACCCAACTTAGTATATTGGTTATATCTAAAGTTACCACTTCATTGAAATTCTACTTATTACAATAGTGTCGAGCATTTTCGCATCGGTTGTTTATAAAATCTATATTATTTCTATTCAACAGAATAAAATGATTCAATTGATTTCGCATTTTCATTGTTGTTTACATATAGTTGGTTCAGTTACCGTAAGTTGTTTACGTGTCAAATGCTTTACATAAATAAAAAAAATAGTACAAAGGAGTTTTCGTATAGATCTACACCGATCACAATGCAGTAAGAAGGTAATCAGTTTTCATCGCTGGTACTGATATCAGTGCAGCGCCAATAAAAAATATCCTTGCACCTGAAGAATTTGGTTTGCCGATTGAATGTCATTACTTTGGTACACAAGTGCGGGGGTTTGTTTACCTTTGTAACTTCCTATTTTATTTTCATAAATATCGTACCCGGATTATTTTATATTTCTGTAAGGTTTTGTTTTTCAGGCATTCTAGAAATTTATTCAATATTTCAAGTGAATTTGATATCGTTTTCCGAACTTTATCCTATTTTGAAGAAAATGGTTAATGGGAGCATACTCGCTCTTCCTCAATTTGTAAACTATAAATGACCTTTAAGATTTAGTTTACGACTATTGCGTATGACGTTCAAAATTGTTGCAAATATTGTGCGATTTCAATCGAATTTCAGTTTTGTTTACGTAACTACTATCAGTGAAAAAAAGTTTCACATCAAAATTCGGAAAAGGGAGGAAAAAAGTAATTAATGCATTTTACACTGATTCATACCTCGTTTTCAATATTTACGATTTATATTGCGAATGTAATTCCATGTTATTTTTATGAACATGAATAAAATACATTTCAGTACTCGACTAGTTCGATTTCGTAATTCATTCTTACCTTTACGCTTATACTTTGTTTTAATTTCCTTAATTTTATTTCATTTTAATTTAAAAAATAAATCTTTCTCTTTTTCTTTCCTTTTCTCATTTACATTTCAATTCCAATCCAATTTTCCATTCAAAATTCCAAAGTTTTTCAGTCGCAATCTACAAGACTCCGAAATCAATCCCACGATGTTTCTGTTGCATCTTTCTCACAAGATACAACAATAACATTTTTCGAGATTCTAGGTTATTCCAGATTAAATCTTCAGTCCTTGGTTCGAATTGTTTTTGGAATCTTTTGCCAAATTTGGATTTTGATCTTTCTCAAAATTCTCATTCCTGTCTTTCAATCATTTTTAGAACACTAGAGTGTCCGGTAATTTGACACATCCAGTTTCCACTGATCCAAATATTCATTGTCCAACTATTTTCATTCTGTCTCGCAAACCTGACGTTCGATTGTCAGAGCTTAAAGTTCATTATTTATGTATTTATATTTCCAACAATATTAAATACATTATGTGTTTGTTTATTTTTTTTCTTTAATTCCCTAACAGTTCAATTGAAATTTTGCAGTGTAAGGGTTCATGCATAAAATTAGTTATATCACTGCAATGAGTATACAATGTTTCAGAGCCGTGACATTGTAAGGTATCTGCAACATTCCACGGGAAGTTACAAAGAGCGGACATTTCCACGTTTCTGAAACATCGCTGAAACATGTTTGTAACGAACTGTAACATATATGTAATGTTACCAATGTTGCAATGTTATATAATTGTAACGTGTATGAAACCATTGTGTGTTGTCCGGGAACATTATATTGTTTTATTTAATGGGAATGGCATCTTCAACATAGGCCCTGACCGATAGCTTACCGAATCCTTTCCCCTCCCCTATAAGCCTTAGATGCCTAAAGGCCATAAATAAAATTCAAAATTTAACAAAAAAAAGTTTTTGAAAACAAAAATAATATTTATCAAGAACGTTTTATATAAGTGATATTTATATTAAATTATACCTTACATTGATCAATTTAATTAGGAATTGTTTGTATCTTACGTGTTAAACTTAACTAAGGTGAAGTCTAATGCGAATTCTCAATTGTTTTTCTTCATAAAAAGATCCTGCGTGGAACATACAACTGATATAATACCAGGCAGCGCACGGCTCGCTGTTACATTCCTGCCAAACAAACAGAGGAACAGTTGAATGTTCAACTTGCGCCACGTTGGGAATTAAAACCCACGTAGACGATGGCGCCAGTTCTACCTCTAGTGGAGTTTTATAACTCTATTATATAAACCGATTTTTAACATGTAACAAGAATCAGAGATACACATAATGCAAGTGCAGCTTCCAAGAAGCAAATGAAAGACTAGCGCAATGGTTAGTAGCCGTGAATTAGCTGTTCCACGAAAGGATGCAGCAGTCATTCAATCTATACGCAGTTACACAGAAAGAGGCAAATCTGACTCATGAATGAACAAAGTTATACAGTGGAACTGTGATTGTTGGAAAATTGAAAAGCACCTACAATGATTGCGTAATGAATTTCAAGTTATTATTACAAATTCTATAATAAAAGTTCGATAAATGTTTTAAATAATATTCAATAAACACTCGTTACCGAAAATATGTAATATGAGCATATACACAGCCGGATCTATGGGTGCAGAATCGCTACAGCTTATGACGGATGCAATAACTATAGCAGGATGTATATATATATGACCGGAAAACCGGGACTGTCGCCCCAAAGACTTCTGCCACTAACTGTGACGAGACCCTTTAATACCTCTTGCTAAGGCTTAACGGAACCGACCGGGGTAGATGCCTAATGTCCAATCCATACGTTCACGGGACCTGTTAGTACTGAAGCAACTGCTTGGCGTACGAACATGGATGGGCTGCTCATCAACCCACATTAGCAGACAGCGTTTTTAGTCAAATGTCTGCACCCCTCCTTTCTTTACACATTATGGTACAAGTAAGGAAACAACCTCGGAGGACCTTATTTCCCGGAGGGCGGAATGCAGCTGGCAACGGCAGCGGTCAGTCCTGCAGGAAGTCAGAGGGTCAAAATACCCGGGTTTGGGCTGTAGATTGCCAGGACACCGACACGGAAACTCGAACGGACCTATACGTGGCGACTCTCAACTGTAAGTCACTTGCAGGAGAGGACAAGTTAGAAGAATTGCAGATTGAACTTAACAGGATTAAGTGGGACATCACAGGACTATCAGAAGTGTGGAGGAAGAATGAAGAACAGTTGGAACTACCATAAGGGCACACGTTCTACTTTAAAGGAACAGAAAATGGAAAACCGACAGGCGTTGGCTTTATAATTAATAAGGACCTGAAGAAACGGATCACAGAAATGGAAGGAATTTCGGATAGAATCGCACGGGTAGTAATAAAGATAAACAAGAGATACAGTATGGTAATTGTACAAGTGTATGCTCCAACAACCTCACACCCGTATAAGGAAGTCGAAGACCTATACGAGGAGATACAGAAGATTTTGGATAGTAGCAAATCGTATTACAAAATTGTATTTGGAGACTTCAATGCGAAAGTAGGAACAAAGAAGAGTAGTGACACGAAAGTGGATAATTTTGGCAAAATAAACAAAAGAGTAGAGAAGTAAGAGGAATTCTCAGAAGCCAACAAACTGTTTATTTCCAATACATTTTTCAAGAAACCGCCGCAGAGAAAGTGAACACGGAAAGGCCCAAATGGGACTAAAAACGAAATAGACTACGTTCTATCGAATAACAGGGAAATTCTTCAAGACATGTCTGTTCTGAACAGTTTCAAAGTCTCGAGTGATTATAGGATGGTAAAATGTAAGCTGAAACTGAATACTAGACTTGTGAGAAAGAAGCTTATCAGAGGAAAACCGTCAGTTTTAGATCTGGAAAATCTAGGAAAACACAGACAGACATTTGAGATAGAATTAAGGAACAAATTCTGCGCCTTGAAAGAGTTAGAGGATGAAGACATCGAAAGCAGAAATAAAATACTGACTGAAACAATAAGAGAAACAGCCAAGGAAATAGTAGGCACCAGAAAGAAGAAAGAGAGCAAAATCTCAGAAGAAACTAAACTCTTGATGAAGAAAAGAAGGGAAATGAAAGAAGATGAAAATTTTATAAAAAGCATTGAGTAAATAGAACTAAATAAAACCGTAAGGAAGAAAATAAGAGAGCATGTACGAAGATATAACGAAAATCATGTTAGAAATACAATCGAGGAAAACAAGAGCCTGAAGAAAGCCAAACAACAGCTCATGATAGGCAAAAAGGAAATAATTGCAGTTAAGAGACCAGACGGGACCGTAACACGAAATAAGGAAGAAATTATAAACCTATTTGAAATTTATACAGAAAATTGTACTACTCCGAGGAAGAACTAGAAAATGAAGACTCAGAAGAAAATGATGTAGAAGTCCCAGACGTAATGAAAGAAGAAGTGAATAATGTACTTCGAGGGATGAAGAACGAAAATCGCCAGGAGAAGATGGATTTACAGTAGAGATGTTTAAATGGGGAGGTGAAAAAATGAAAGAGGAACTTGCTAAATTATTCTCGATATGTCTGAGGAAGAGAGAAATACCCTCAATTTGGAATAACGTTGTTATCATTTTGTTGTACAAGAAAGGGGACAAAGAACGCGTCGAAAACTACAGGCTAATTAGTTTACTGTCAGTTCTCTACAAAATGTTCACCAAAGTTATTTTGAATCGTATTGAACGAGACTTAGATTTTAACCAGGGAAGGGAACAAGCAGGATTTCGTCGTGGATTTAGCATAATGGACCACATACGAACACTGAATGAGGTTATGGAAAGGACTAATGAATATGAACTTCCACTATGTTTCGGATTCATAGATTTTGAGAAATTTTCGATTCGATCTCCTTGTCAGAAGTACTTAAACCATTTGAATATCAAGGCATCGAAAGTGCATACATCAAATTACTGCGATACATTTACTCTACTGTCACATCTGTCATTAGACTACACCAAGAAAGCGAAAAATTTTAAGTTGGAAATTTAAATTTTTAAAGGAGGTAAGGCAAGGAGATTTAATTTCTCCAAAACTGTTTTGTGCGGTCCTGGAGAGAGTGTTCCAAAATTTAAACTGGAATGAAGTTGGAATTAAAATTAATGGCGAATATCTTGATCACCTACGGTTCGCTGATGATATAGTCCCGTTTGCTTCAAGTGCAGAAGAACTACAAACCAGAATGGAAGAACTTAGTACCAAGAGTTCGAAAATAGGTCTTAAAGTGAACTTAAGTAAACAAAAGTATTGTAAATCAACATGCTGCAAAGAAGAAAGTAAAGATTAACGGAGAGACAATAGACATACAGTAGTTGATGAGTATGTTTACCTAGGCCAGCTCAAAACATCGAGTGCTAAGTTGACTGATGAAATAAATCGAAGACGTAAAATGGCGTGGAGTTCGTTTGGAAGACTACACTTTATTTTCAAACGCAAACTACCAATGCGTCTGAAGCGTAAAGTTTATGATCAATGTGTCTTACCCGTGAAGATGTACGGCTGCGAAACAGGGACATTGAATGTGCAAACGGCTCAAAGGGTGAGAGTCACACAAAGAGCAATTGAGAGATGCATGCTAGGAATAACCAGGAGGAACAGGAAGGCAAATGAATGGATTCGCGCACAAAGGTAGAGGATGTAATCAAGACTTCGAAGAAGTTGAAGTGGAGATGTTCCTGTCACATAGCTAGACGAACAGATGGAAGGTGGACGACAAATGTACTACAGTGGATTCCTAGAGAAAAGAAACGACCGAGACGACGTCCAAATGTAAGATGGGTAGATGAAATTAAGCATTCTTTTTTTGACCAAAACAAAATGCTTCCTCATTTTCAACCTGCTTTGGCAGTTAATAAGCGAAATGAGTGTGTGAGTGTGTAAGCAAACGAGCAATAAGAATAAGCTTATGTGTTGGATTGTTGGATAATAACAGATTACTAGCGTAGTTATTAGCTTGATTAGCAACGTGAACTTTCTACACTGAGGATCATAGGTTCGCTTTCCACCTACGCCAGCGTTTCTCAACCTTTTTCATCCTGCGACTCATAAAAATATGACCTTTCAAAACACGGCTGTTGATCTGCTGTATTTGATAATAAACATACAAATTACATTTCAAAACTATTCAACAAATTACATTAATTTTGCAGGCCCAAATTATAAAAACAATAAGCAAAATAAAATACCGTCTTAGAAATTTATTAGTTTAAATCTACAAGCCATTGTTAAATGTATTTTTCACCTCCTCTTGCGACCCCCTTACACACCGACCTCCTCTTGCCAACTCCACGTTGAGAAACTCTGAGCTACGCTAATATAATTTTCTTTCAAAATCGTAAAATAATTTATTCATTTCATTAGATGAATTTGGGGGGAAATAATATACATCAACCTCATTTATAAATTTCTAATTACCTTAGGAAGTAGGTGGAATACAACTAACACAGCCCGTATTTTGGAACCATTACTCTGCTACTCACAAATTGTTTCTTTGTCCATTCGATTCGGCCCGGTAAAAGTTTACTTAAAGAAACGCAATTATAAAATAGTACAATTTACCACGAAACAAGAAACCAGTGATATTCCTTAGGTGAGAATAATGTGGATTTAAATCGAGGGAGAACAAGAAAGCTCCGTTAATTTCGCCTGTCCACCTGGTATGTTCTGTCTGTTAGCTTGCTTTAAATATTGGACCTCTTAATTTGGATTTCTCCATCTGTCATGGAGGCTAGCGCCTAAACGAAAAGAGGTACGGGAAAACTACGCCTTCAAATTTGTATTCAGTGATCTCGATATATCCAGCCGTTTCTAATTTGGTGTTCAAAATTGGTAGACTCTTTTCATTTGGTTAGCCTTCTGCATTTTAAGAATTAATGTCAGCGAATATGACCTTTCCCTTTCTCAACATGTTGGTATGACTATTTGAACTATCGATATAATTATTAGACTAAACCTTGAAATGGTTAAGATTTACTAAAGGAATGGTAATCTTTGTCAGATTTATTTGCATTTGACAGGAATCAGATTAATACATCCATGCAATACGAACATAGATGGCAGAACTTTGTGAGAAAAGAAGAGCAAGCGTCGGGATTCGACCTCACGTCGCCAGCTTTACTTACGAAAAGGGGAAAAAAGTAACGTGACTCAGCGTGCAGGGCCATGAAGATATCAGGTGGACAGTCTTTAAGCTTAACTTTTACTGAAATAAAAACAAAGTAAAAGTGATATAAAACAGATTTTTGTTTCAGTTACAGTGTTTCATGCATCTAGAAGCTAATTTTCTATTGACTACTATTTTGTTAGATTCTATTCATATGAAAACCACGTTGTGTAATTTGTTAAAAGTTTCAAAAACAGTATTTAACATCCCAAGTGGAATAAGCGAAACTTCATCGTTTATGATTACGGATGTAGCTAGGGGCTACATCGCTGTATTATAATTTATTTTATGACCAATAATAACAAACGAATAGTTCTAATTACTTTTATTCGCATTTTTTTATTACATCACAACTAGATTATTTTCTTCACAAAGATTAGTACTCTAAAACTGCACTAATACACTCATTGCATTACAACCCGCGCAGTGGTCACTCATGTTGTTGCAAGGTTGCCACATAGCTCATTTTCTGGACTTAAACTTTCTAAGAGCTGCTAAAGAGTTTATAATTAACTGAGTGTACAACTCCGCACGAAAAGACTATTTAAAATATTAGAAGGTGACTTGCGGCAAAATGGTAGCTATTTTTTTGGAACATATTTAATTAAAAAAAAAGAACTAATGTAATCAATAATATCAATCGCAATGGAACTTTATGAAATAAGAAGTCTTTAATTGTAGAAGCATTCAGAAAATATTTTGTAGATGGCTTCAATATCCAAAGAGACAATTTGACACTCAACTCTCAATGTAATGAGAACAGTAATGTCATAAATATTCCTAACATTACAATTAATGTAGTTAATTCGACCATCAGAAAATCATACAACTATGATATTATACCAAATTATTCAGCAAAGGATGTTCTCAATATGTGGCTCCAATTTTGACAGAATTACTTAATCTTTCACTTAGACAAAGTATATATATCTACTGGAATGGAAATCAGCCTTCATTATTCCCGTCTACCAGATATATAAATATGAAACTGGAATTTGTGCATGGATAGCGTTAGCTGTCACTGTGGTTACCGTAAAACTGCGTCCTTGGCACCACTTGCTTGTTTTGACTGCTGATAACGATTTGCAACTCACAACCACACAAGTTTCATGTCATAGTGTAGTGTTGAACATGGCGCAATTTGTACCTACAAACTACAATGTGCGGACAGCATTGACTTTTTGTTACTATTTGAAGAAAACTGCAGCAGAATCGCATCGTGTGCTTGTCGAAGCTTACGGTGATCATGCTCTTGGTAAGTCACAAAGCTATACGTGGTTTACAAAATTTAAAAGTGGCGATTTTCACGTGAGAAACGAAGAACGTGGAAGACCACTGAAAAAGTTTGCAGACAGCGAATTGCAAGCTTTGTTGGATGAGGATGACGCTCAAACGCAACAACAAATCGCGGATCAATTAAATGTGACACGAGAAGCAGTTTCCATACGTTTAAAAGCCATGGGCAAGATTCAGAAGGTGGGGAAATGTTTCCACATGCATTGACTGAACGACAGCAGGAAAACCGAAAAACCACTTCCGAAATTCTGCTCGCCAGGCACAAAACAAAATCATTTCTCCATCGATTTGTGACTGGTGACGGAAAGTGGATCTATTTCGAGAATCTTAAGCGTAAAAGATCATTGGTAACTCCAGAAGAACCGGCGACATCGACTGCAAGACCAAATCGCTATGGACGGAAGACAATGCTTTGTGTTTGGTGAGATCAGAAGGGAGTGATCTATTATGAACTGCTGAAACCTGGCGAAACCGTTAATACCCAACTTTGCCGACAACAAATTATTATTTTGCATCAAGCTTTGCGTGAAAAACGACCAGAATATGACAAAAGTTAACATAAAGTGATTGTGCTTCACGATAATGCACCCTCCCTCACAGCAAAACTGGTCAAGGAAACGATTGCGACCTTTGTCTGGGAAATCCTTCCACATGCGGCTTACTCACCAGACTTGGCGCCTTCCGATTTTCACTTATTTGCATCCATGGGACACGCACTTGCTGACCAGCGCTTCACATCTTACGAAAATGTACGAAAATAGCCTGATAACTGGTTTGCAGCACAAGAGGCACAGTTTTTTTTGTCTGGCATCCACACATTGCCGGAACGATGGCAGAAATGTATCTCTAGCGATGGCCAATAGTTCGAATAAAATAGTTCTTAGCATTGCCATCCAATCAATGTCTTTTCTGTACATGAATTTCGGTTTCATATTTACGCACCTGGTATTTGATAATTTTGTAATTGATAAACATGTACTTGTACTAGATAATCCAATTTAAATTATAGTATTGTAGTTATGAAATATTTTTTTATTTTTTATTCAACAACTCTGACGTCATATATCGCATCATATTATTTGTTATTCTGTATACAATTCTTTACTTCTGTAACCAATAGGTATCCTTATTTTGCAGTGCTATATTATTATTGTATTTTTCTTAGAAGTCTAATAAAGATATTAAATTAAATTAAATTATTATTATCTCTCTGGCTTAAGAAATTCGCAAGTTCATCGCCACAGTAACAATCGTTCGCCATCTGATATACTGATATACATTCTCTCCTTCGCAAGAAACAAAGAGACAAAATTTATGAAAATAATCTTTTTAATCTCGTTGATCTATCTTTATGTAAGTTTATGTAATCTAATTTGCTTAACGTTGTAAAATAATTTGAGACAGAATAGGCAGTTTAATTTGTAATTGTACAACATTCAAATTATTTACTCGTTCAGAGTTTATGAACTAATACTTTATAAGTACTTGCAATTCCGTGTGCAAGGTAAACCGTAGAAACTGATAATAGGTAAGAGAGCTTTCGGTGCGTCGCGCGAGTCTCTTTAATGAATCACCACCATTTGAAGATAATTTTAATTGAGCACAGAGTATATGTGTTCATATAGTACTTCAAACATGTTATAACGATTTTCGACTTTAATGTTTTGGTACAAAAAATAGAACCCCGATACTAAACCTCTAAGAAACCAAATTACAAGAAGAGCAGTAAATGACCGCACTACACGATCTTCAAAGAACGGTTAACAGAATAAAACCATGTATCCGTCCATTCCTTTTATTGAAGCTACATTCGAGAATTGTACATTTTTACGCAATTGTTGTTATATGAGACTACCATAAGTTATTTTTTATTGTTCAAAATCCGTTCGCTTCCTAAGCTTGAAACATTCTCGTCTCTTTTACAAATTCTGGCGCCGTCCCGTACTCTAACTTTATAAATCATAAATTATTACCGGCAGGATAACCGAACTTTCTACCATCAGGTTCAACTTTTTAAATATCTATCGCGACGGTAGGAGCTTGGTTCTTTGTAATAATAATAATAATAATAATAATAATAATAATAATAATAATAATAATAAATATAATTATTATTATTATTATTATTATTATTATCTAGCCTGGACCAATATTTTATTGTCTCAGAATATTGAGGATGCGGCTATGTAAATTGAAAATTCAATAAAAAAATAGTATTACAGATTCCAAAAAAAGAAATTGTTTTAAAAAATCCTTCTTGGTTTTCCTTGAGTTAAGGAAGACTATTTCATTGAAACAAAAAGCTCATAAGAAATAAAAAATAACAATATAGATGATTATCAAGTATTTGTTGATCTTAGAAAGAAATCGAAATGGTTAATAAAAAGGAACGAACAACGTTATATTGATAATATACAAGATAAATTAAGTACTGAACCTGTTAAATTTTGGAAATATGTAAAGAAGTTCACTAAAAATCCTAGTGCTGTTACTGGTATAGAAGTGAAAAACGAAGTGATAAACTGATTCAAATGAGTTGTCTAAACTATTCGGTGGTCATTTTCAGTCTGTATATGAACCTAATAGAAACAAAAATAATGAGTTAATCAATGTTGAAAATTCAACTTATAATGCTATTGAAATACCATTGAGTGAAGAGAATGAAGTAGCTTTAGCCATAAAATCATTACGAAATTAAACCTCCATAAGCATTGATCAAATCCCTGCTTTTATTATCAAAGGTATTAGTGCAATTATAGTTCCTGCATTAATGTCAGTTTTTAATTGGAGTTTATGTACAGCTAAATATCTCGTTAATTGGAAAACTTCTTTAATTACTCCTATCCCAAAAAGTAGTGAGAAGAAACTTCAGGACTTCAGACCTATAACTATAATGAATATTGTACCTAAATTTTTTGAAGAAATAATATTTAAACGTATATATAGTTATGTATGGGTTTGTACAAAAGAGGTCAACAATAACAAATCTAACTTAGTTTTTGTCTACGACTGGACCTATAATTGAACAAAGGGGTCAAGTCGACGTTATTTATCTTGACTTTCAAAAGACCTTCGATAAGTTATCGCATAAAATTTCATTAAAGAAACTTATGTTTTTTTGTTTTTTCACCTAAATTTATCTCCTGGTTTGATTCATACCTGGCTGAAAGAAAGTTCAGAGTAAAATATAAAGGCTGTATATCATTTTTTTCGGTAAACCTCAAGGACCAAACTTGGGACCTTCATTGTTTAGCATATATATTAACGATTTTCTGACAAAATTTACTTCTGAAGCATTGATGTATGCTGATGATGTTAAAATATTTAATTAAATTAACTATTTAGATGATTATTATGTTTTACAGAATGATTTAAATTTAGCTATCGAATGGCCTGTTATTTATCAGTTACCACTGAATGTCAACAAAACAGTGGATATGACTATGACTAGAAAAACTAATCCATCTTATTATTCATATAAGATTAGCGAGGAAGTTATTGTATTTAAGGACAAAGTTAAAGATTTGGGTATTCTCATAAATAAAAAGTAATATCAGATATTTTACAAACCATATTGAAACTATAACATCCAAAGCGAAAAGGAATTTGAGTCTTATTAAATGGGTTGCAAAAAAAATAATAATATAAATGTATGTAAATTGTTGTATTGTGCATTTGGTCAGAAGCCATTTGGAATATGCAAGGGTGGTGTGGAACTCTGATAAAAATATTTAATTAATAAAACAGCGGCAATTGTGAATAATTTCTTGGCATGGCTTAAATGGAAATTTAAATCTACTTTTGAATGTACTTCTGTAAGCGAAATGAGAACTATGTTGGGAATATTGAATCTGAAAGATCGCAGATTGCTATCTGATGTAATGTTCTTTTCTGATGCTCTTACTGGAAAAGAAGAGTTTATTAACACTATAAATGTAAAGGTTCCTATGTATCTTTCAAGGAAAATTAAACTCTTTAATTCTGTTTACTATAGTAGCTCGCCAGTACAAAGATGTGCTAAAAGTGTAAATAAATTATCGCATATTATAGATATATTCAGTGATCATTTTAAAACTTTGAGGAACAAATTTATAAAATATGTATTGGATTTGTAAATTCAGGTGTTGTGAACGTTTTATTTTGGTGACAGAAGTGATTGTTTTATATAACATCTAACCTTGTCTTATCTTGAACCTTCTGAATAGTATTTTATTGTTGAATAAGTATTATCGATGTGTTTTTCTGGCATGATTTGTGATTGTTTCCTTTTATATTGTCTACATGTATTTTGTGTATTAATGTTTTGTAATGGGAGACATGTATTGGCCTATATACTGTATTGTTATTTTATACGCCCAAATAAATTCAAATTCAATTATTATTATTGTTAAACTTTTATTCTCTTCCTATTTGCTAACTTCCCCTTTCTTTCAGAAAACTGCTTTATGACCTTTTGTTTGTTCAATCCCGTTTCAATTTTAGTATTTTTTGCTTGTACTACAATAACTTTCCAACATTCTTGGCCACTCTCTTAGTTACGTAGCTTGGAAATGGAAAAATGAACTATGAATATCAAATTGCAACGTTGCCATACTTCAATGACTGTCTTCCGAGACCGAGACAAAACTTAGTTTTTGAAATCCATTCTAAGCCACGGATTAGAGTCTAAGTCGGGTTAGACCAAGTACATGACCACGATTTATGTCTTTGCAATCGCCCTATGACTTTGACTCTAAAACTGGCAGGCCCTGACATTCGCTTAGTTACCTCCATTTGTTCCTGTGACTTCGACTCAAATACTGGAAGGCCCCGGGATTTGCTTAGCAATCTCCATTTTTCCCTATGGCTTTGAGTCCATCTTTTGGAAACGTTATAAGATAATTTGAATTTATACGGGGGCGCTTTGGTTTTGTCTATAATAAAGTCATTACTAAGCTTTTTATTTAAAAACAATTCATAAGAAAACTAAAAGCCAATTGAATTTTCTTTTACTTCAACTGTTCGTTTTAACTAAATAAAAAATAAACATAGTCTTTGTTGCTGTTAGTAATGCAAGTTCCACTTGGTTCGATTGATCAAATTCATATTGTGACGTATACAAGTTTAGCACATAAAATCAGACTATTGATACTGATATACAAAATTTGAATGTCTCCGGGTAATGTTTGTAATACATGGGTCATAAATAAATGATAAAAATCATTTGAAGTGAAGGAGCAACTGGAAAATTAGTTAAAGCTTTTCGTCTTTTGTTGAGACGTTAGTCTGAAAAGATTTATTTTTCGTATTTTTTATAACAAATTATGTTCTAACTCATGATATCCCAAATGATAGGAGCTATAAATTTGGGAATCGTCTTATTTTAACCTCTCAGATGCAAACAAAATTGTCCGGTTAGGATCTCAGCGAACACGGATCGGATCCTACCTTTCGAGAACTGAACTGAACAACAGTGTTTGGGATTTCGAAAAAAAATATCAAGCAATCTTCTCTGCAAACAGAAAGCAGAAACTCCATCCTGATAAACAAGTACCAGAAAACTTGCATTAACTTTTTACTTCCTTGTAGTTTGTATCTTTGTACATAATCATTTGACCAGATACTACTAATACGACCACTAATACTAATAATAATAAAAATAGAGCAAAATTAAGTTGACAAATAAAGACTAAATTGACTTCAAATTTCTTGTGTTGAACTAGGGCATATTAATAATTTTAACTTGTTAGATGTCAGAAATTACATATCGCTTTCGGCAATATCCTTGTCATTATTCATTATACTTTTATTAAGTTCTTTCGCACATTGAAGAGAGTTTCTATATAGGAGCATTCGTGACGTGTCGAAATGGTAAATTGCAATGCCATTACGTTCGAAAAAAACTGGCACATAGAAGTATGTGTAGTTCACATTAGTGGGTAGAGAGTCCATTAATCCCGTAACGTATGCAAGGTTTGAAATAGATTGCATGCCAGTTACTGGCTACATACAAAAGAAAGAAATTTAAATGAGTGAAATGCATGCTCTCTGAATCAACTTGACAGCTAAAGTCTGATTGAACGTATAAATAATTGAACCATTTGTTTTATATTGCTGCTATCAGTCGGAGGCAAATCAATCGAGGAGCGTAATCAGTATTGTATTTCTCCACAGTATACCAAATGGATGATGAGATTGCGTCACACGATATGAACACACACACACACACACACACACATATATATATATATATATATATATATATATATTCCACGCCATGGCATTCACATACAAACCGAAGAAACAATTTCCAGATAGCATACGATAGGTATATATTTATAATGTGAAAAAAGACGGGAGATTAATCTACGATTAAAAATATGCAAGGGAACAATGTGAATAAAATTTATCAGCATAAGTGGATGACGGTCTGATTTTTTTATTCATACTCTTTGTATACAGAATGCTCTCACCAAAAGCACATGCGTCAAAAACTAAATGAGATGGTATTGAAATGGGCGAGCGAATGACGCCTAAGAATTTCAAAGCGGTTACAGCCACAGGTGCTAAATTTGTCTTATTAATCTCACCCAGTTTTCGATCTCTGCAATTTCCAGAGAGGGGGAGCAATTAGTGAGATAAGTATTATACGGTATTTGGGATCGTCCCTATCCCAGACTAGAGGTGTATATATGTAAACAGAGCCATATAATATTTTTGCAGAGTGGGAAATCCCAACCATCCCCAGCTACAAATCGAACACTGATCTCATGAGAAAATAATTTTAGGTTATAGAAATCGGAGATCTGGTGTTAGATATACAGAGAATAATGTACAGCTGACTGGCGACCTTTTTAATTGTTTTCTTATATTATCGTGACCAACTCGTGATGGTACACCTTCATACCAAGTTTCGTTTCTCTAGTTACAGTAGTTTCGAAAAATGCGTTTGTGGGCTGTCATTTCGGATTAAGATGGCGACCGTTTTTAAAAACCTGTTCTTATATTATCTTGACCCACTCGTGGTGGTACACCTTCATACCAAATCTCGTTCCTCTAGTTTCAGTGATTTGGAAAATGCCTTTTTCGGAGACCATTTTGGATTAACACTTCTCCTTCAGTTGAGAATTCACAGAGAGAAATGCGATTTATTGATGGCTTATCTACATGTTAAGCCGGACATTAAAAAAATGATCAAAATAGGTCCAGTAGAACGGCCGGAAAAGTTTGTGAGAAATATGACAAATATTCCCCGTAAGGAATACATAGGAGAGAAGACTCAAACACTTCTCCTTCAGTTAAGACTTGACGGAAAGGAATAAGGTTTACTGATAGCTCATCTACGTGTCAAACTGGATATTTTAAAAAAGAATGGCCAAAGTCGGTCCAGTTGAAACGCCGGACGGACTACAGAAACCGTTTTAGCAATTTTTAAAAATATATAGATGTATTATTTCATACATTGAAAGACGTGGTGAAGAAAGTATGGAATATTAAATATCGAACATCAAGCATCGAAGGTTAGAAATAAGTATCGGGCGTATCGAGAAATTTTGGTGTCAGCCCATCTCTAGTTGTTGAGATATAAAATTGTAGAAATGTAGAAGATATTTATAACGGCTTAAGAAATATTGAGCACTGAATGGAAGCATTCTTACAAATACTAAAAATCGAGAGAGAAAAGTGTCCGATTTTACGGCCCCCCTCACCCCATCCTATATTTGCTATTTTCGCATTCACTTTGCGTTATATTGAATAAAATACTTAGAGTAAGCAAAATACGAACAGTAATATTTTTTCTCTGAATCTAATGCTGCAACGAAAAGTTTGTTAGGTGTTCAAAAGAAAAATACTATGAAGAAAGTTTCCTAGTTTCATATGTTGGGGAGAAGCCGATTGAAATAAAAGATCGGTTGGTGAGAAATTTTACTATCGAAGTTTCACGGATAGCGGTTGAATTCTTTCTTCATTGTCAATTTCTCTGTCCCTTGCCTTTCGGAGCCTGTAAAACGACATTCTTTTAGTAATTCACTACTCCTTATGGCTATTCAGCCACAGACACACACATAAAGATACTCACATACTGTCATAAAATAAGAAAACGCACAGTTTGTACTATCGGTCAAATGTGTGTGAAAAAGAGGGGAAAGAACCTACCCATGACAGACACAATACTGATTTTGTGATGTTTGAAACTACAAAATAAGCGCCGACCTCTCAGTGACCTTTATAAACATCATATATTTGATTTCTTAGCACTGTCGGTGTGTCAGTGAGAGAGAGGGAGAGAGAGAGACAGACAGACAGACAAACAAAAACCGACTTAACAAAAACGTGTTCGTTAACAGACATCTATTGTTATCGTTATATTGTTCGTTTTCTAATATCGTGGAAGAAGTATTAACTCAAGAGTTTCAAATTTTAAAAAGACGACTTCCACTCTTCTGTAAACAAAGTGATTGCATATTTAAGATCAAATTATGCAGAATTATTGTAAATATTTAAGATAGAAGAAGATATTACAGCAGAAGAGTTAAACGATAGAAAACATTATATTTATACGTTACTTTTGATTACACATGTATCGTTTGCATTTCCCCACATAGCACAGGATATCTATCAAAGGGATATTTTATTTAGATCCGCAATATGGGTACAGTGACTCAGAATATTTGGGATCAATAAGGATATACTAGGATATACATTTTAGAATATTAAAAATATATTTTAATATGGAGTTTTAGGAATATTCTGAGAAAATCAGCAAATAATAATTGTTCTCAACACATTCGTAAATATACTTGGGATATCTCCAGTAATATCCTTAGGATATGTGCTCATTCCGGACATTCAGATATTCGTAGAATATTCTACGCACATACCGAGAATATTGTAGAATATCCATGGGATATTCCAATATTCCCACGGGGATATTCGTAGCATATTCCTAGAATGTATTTGCGCTGTGCGGGGTAGAACAATGTTGAAGAATACCACGTACCGAAGGTCAGAAATAAGTATCGAGGAATTCTGGTATCGACCCATCTCTAATTTATATGATACTTTTAATTACATATGTATCATTTGCATAGTAAAATAATGTTGAAGAAAGCATTGTTCGATTTACCCGTGGGTATCCCGGTGATTTTCCTTCGTGCGTGATGATTTCATCCGCGGTTGTTGTTTCCGAATATCATCCCAACCGCGGACAAAATCTTTGTATTTCTGCCCAGAGAGGTAGTATGTTGAAACTTAGCAACAAACTCTAGTTTTATAACCCTTCCCCCTTTGTAATTTATAGCATATCGAACACTGGAAGAAAGCATCGAGTACCGAAGGTGAAAGAAACTACCAGCGTCAAGGATTGAGAAATTCTCGTATCGACTTATCTATAATTTATATAATACTTAAAATTTATATATTACTTACCTAATTTTAATTAAAATATGTATCTTTTGCATTGTAGGAGAATATTGAAGAAAGTACCTAGTACTGAAGGTCAGAGAAAAGTATTGTATCGCGTATTGAGGAATGCTGGTATCAACCCATCTCTATGTTACTTTTAATTGCATGTGAAGCGTACAGGCAGAAAAGGGAAAATGATCATGAAAGGTGATTTCTTGTAGACGCATTTTGAAACATAAATTTCACATTTACTCCCATGTATTTCATATTTTTAAAACCTATATAACTTAGTGATTTTTTTTAGTTTTTGGAGTCAACATTTCTGAGCGGTTAGCTGTCATTGCGTAGTATTTGTTGCGGCTGCAAACTCATTTTTTAAAGAGCATCTTCCCCATTCTTTTCTTTTGCGCTTCATATGTATGATTTGCATTGTAGAATAATGTTGAAGAAAGTAGCGAATACCGAAGGTCAGAAACAAGTACCAGTATCGAGGAATCCTGGTATCGACCTATCTCTAATTCATAATTACTTTTAATTACATATATTGTGGCGTGTCCGGTCCGTGCACCAACGATGGCGAATCAGTCGCTGCATTATAAGTGGTGAGATGTTCCGCATGATTGGCCATTAACATGGCGCCCTTTCCCGAAACTTGCTCATGCTGCGGATTCAAAGTGCGTGAGATGCCATCCTTTGAGTCAGAAGTCACATTCTCCATACTGCCCTGCAATATTACCTTACCTTTATACTTGCTACAAACAAAGTCTTTGTTAAAGATCACAAGGAAACCACCCAGATCAAAAAGCTATTATCGAGTTAGAATGAATGTGACTTTATAAGCAGCTCATACAACGAAAATAAAAAATTCAGCAATTATCTTCTACTTGACGACGCAAAACCAGTAGAATAATATCCATCAAGAATTCAAGAATTCTACTACAATGTAGACGAGTGCAATTTATATACAAGATAGCTATCCATGGATGTACAAAAAGTTCTTTTATGTTAGAGTTAAATACTTCCAATATCAAATCCCGATAAGTAATTAAAGATTAACGATTCAATGTAATAACCGTATTATCATCGCATACAATACAACTCTCGTTTCTATACGAATAAATATTTTTTTTCTATGCAACAAAGTATATTGGTATTTCAGATCTTTTCATCAAACAAATAAGAAGTTTTCATGTACTATCAATCACGTGATGCAATGATACTCGATTCTTAAGCTATTTGGGTCCATGTAAACAAAACTAATATCTTAACACTACAAACATCGAACTATAGTATAAATGAATAATCATTCAACCTATTTCTGTAAGTATTATCCCTAACTTTCAATCTTTAGGTAAGTATTATTTGTTATTTCTCGCTCTTTTCCGAATATACTGATTTATTATTTCTCACTCTTATCTCAATAATATGATTTGTTACTTCTCCCTCTTTTCAGATAATTCCTATTTACTGTTTCTCACTATTTTCTTCGTCTCACTCTTTTCTTTGATATCCAAACCAAATAAACAAATGTCGTTAACCGACTGTGCTTACGTAGATTGCACAAGCAAGTCCAATCTCGGAATGAAATTAATACGAATATTTTTCTAAATGTAAAATCTCACATAATAATTAACACAAGAAACTACAGTGTGCTTTCAGCAAATATTCGTAACACATGAACCCATCTTCAATTATGAAGTTCACTTACGCTTAGTGCTATCTACTGGATTAGTTCTAGTAACTTATATTATTGCTACTGTAGTTTGACATACAATTATAAGTCTACTAGATAGCTCTGTGACACAAAATTTCGATGGCGAATATTGGCTATGGCACTCAGGCAGGTATCCACAAAGCCCTGCAGGAAACTAAAGCTATATAAATTAAAAACTGTTAAGCTTATTAACAAAAAAATATACGTACTTAGAGCAATGTTTAAAGTTTTATGTCTGCTTCTTGAAGTTTATTGCGGAACCTTCAGTTGTGCACCACTCACGTCCAAACAGTGTTACAGCCTTTTTGGGAAACCGAGAATTGGGTGCTGATGATGCTCCTCTGGGATATTCAGATTGAATTTTTATTAAAGCCCTAAACGAACTGGTAAACAGGACGTACAGTTTAACGGGGGCACAGAACCATTTGTTTCCCCACCCAGGATCCTTTGATTACAAAGCAGCAAGCGTTACCACTCAACCACCGGGGACACTGGGGTATTCAGAATAACATCACCTATTTTGTCCTTCAGATCGAGGAGATAAACTGGTTTCTGCGAATACACCTCGGTCTACGTGTATACATGTCTCCACGACCAGTAATCGAAAGGTGTAAGTCTGTTCATCTTGCAGGCCATGTGGTGGTTGTTCTTGTGACTAAGCTTATTAGAAGAAACAATATGGTGAACACTGTTATAATCTGAGACTGACGGACTTGAATAAGAATAAGCGATTACATCAAATACCAGTTTTTCTATACTTTAGCATTAATGATCTTGAGGTAGTAGATAAAATAATACACTAAACTTTATTCTAATTCGCTTTAAATATATCGCACTTTATTAACTTCTAATATGACATAACTTGTTGGACATTAAGAGTAGATTATTTATTTGAATTATGCGTATAACCTGGAAATAGTATAACACACTGTTCTTTTACTTGATATATCCACTGTTCTTCACATGCACTTTGCTTGTATGAATTCTCATGTTGATAATATATAAAATATTGATAATTCACTAAACACTGATAAGTCTTAGTTATTATCAATTATATGTATGAATTCTCATGTGTGTGATTACGTCACATGATTCTCTTGAATGTCCAATATAGCAAAATATATTTTAATGTCCGATATTCTTTTTATCAATACTTGATCACTGCTTTATTTATTGAAAGATTATATGGATATTTTATTAGAAAATAAGATATGATTGGACTTATGGATAAAAGACTCGCTTTGCTTCGCTCCCAACATGGGGGTTTGGGGGGGCGAGCTGCGCACCCTTTATCGTAAACAGAGACTCTCTGGCAGACTCCATGCTACAAATATACCACCCACCGGGTGGGGGGCTGCGCCCCCATTTGGGGGTATTTCACTATTTTTGTAACCTACCCATCATGGTACATCTTCATACCAATTTTCGTTTGTCTAGACTTAGTGATTTAGAAAATGTGTTTTCGGACGACCATTTTGGATTAAATATGGCGACTTTTTTAATGTTTTATTATATTGTCGTGACTTACACATAAAGACACAACTTTAAATAAAATTTCATTTCTTTAGCTCAAACGGTGTCAAAAATGATTTTTGGGCAGCCATTTTGGATCCAAGATAGCGTCTTTAGGTAAACTGTGTAATATTATATTAACCTACAAGTGATAATGTACCTTTATACCAAATACGATTTCAATAGCCCCAGTAGTTTAAGCTCTCTATTCTATACAACAATGGGTTTGGCGGCCCTTTTGGATGGAAGAAAGGGACTTTTACAAAATTTTCTATTATCTTCTTAACCTGCTGGCGATAATGTACCCCCATACCAAATTTCATTTCAATAGTCCAAGCCGTTTAGCCTCCTTATTCTATACAACAATGGGTTTGGCGGCCATTTTGGATCCAAAATGTCGGATTTTTCCATTTACCTACTCATGGTCCCACACCTTCATACCAAATTTGGTGTTTCTAGCTCCAGTAGAATCCAGCCTGTGAATTTATATGGATGAGTGAGTGAGTGAGTGAATGAGTGAGTGAGTGAGTGACCATGCGGCTATATAGTATATGGATATATACATTTGAGAAAACCAACGGGTGTCATTTTTTTCGGGTGAATATTCTTGAAACGTACGCAACACAAAAAAAAATGTTGATAGTAACATAATCTCTAATAGCAGTATTGATCCCCTTCGCACCTGAAAATTTCGACATTTGAAAAATGGCAGAGATATAAAGCATCAAAAACACGATTTTATCAGTCGCACGTACTTTTGCAGGGTCGTTAGTGCACGTGTACCGAAAGCTCAAATAGAGATGTTGTCACATGATATGGTATTTAACTTTAGTGATTGGCTGAATAAATGCAGAGTTAGGAAAAAGGAATAACGATATTAGTTTGGTCATGTATACACATTCTAGCTGCATATG
>JAGDQP010013406.1:29015-47875 GCA_022664845.1 Lepisma saccharinum
AAAAGTATAAACAAGCTTAACTGTAACCAAAGGTATTTCACAAATTGCATAATATTTTCGTAGTCTAATAGTAATGATGTTACATTCGCAACCAAATTAGTCTTTTCTATCTCCAACTGTTTAGGCTGTCTACAATGTGTTTTGGGCGGCCATTTTGAATCCAAGCTGGCGATTTTCTCAATAGTTTGTAATGTTTTTCTAAACTACTTGTGATCGTGTACCTTCATACCAAATTTTGTGTTTCTGGCTCAAACCGTGTGGAATATAGATTTTAAGGGTCCACCATTTTCGATTCAAGATGGCGTCTTTGAATGTACAAGGTAACATTTTCTTAATGTAATAGTGATGTTGTACCTTGGTACTAAATACCATTTCAATAGCCCCAGTAGTTTAAGCTCTCTATTCTATACAACAATGGGTTTGGCGGCCATTTTGAATCCAAGATGGTGACTTTTAGAAAACTTGAATATATTTTCGCTACCTACTAGCAATAATGTACCTTCATACCAAATTTCATTCCAATAGCCCAAGCTGTTTAGATTCCCTATTGTATACAACAATGGGTTTGGCGGCCATTTTTGATCCAAGATGGCGACTTTTCCAAAATGTGGGATTTTTTCCTTTACCTACCCATGGTCCTGCACCTTCATACCAAATTTGGTGTTTCTAGCTTCAGTAGTTTGGCCTGTGAATTATGATGATGAGTCAGTGAGTGAGTGAGTGAGTGAATCAGTGACCATGCGGCTATATAGTATATGGATTTCAGAGTACTCTTAGATGAGAAAAACACCAACTTTATTGAAAAAATGGAATATTTGAGGAATAAGATATATACTGTCTTTAATCTTTTACTTAGTTATTTCACTGTTATTTGTAATAAGAGTTCTTTTTCTATATTCCTGTGACACTTGTTCGCTCTACTTGCTAACTTTTACCAACAAAGTTCCGTTCAGAAAATTACTTCTTTTACAATGTCCGATGAATAGTCTTTTATACTATAAAGCTTTTCTTTAAACATAACAAAGTCTATACGATGTTGATTAGCGCTAGTACTATTAATTTTAATGAAAATAGTCTCCTATACTATTCACTTGTATTAGGATTTATATATACAGGGTAAGTCAAAATGATGTACCCGATTTCATACATTTATTTTGTGAAATATAATGAACATATCTGAATGTAATACATGTGGTAAGAAGGGTAACTCTATGTGAGCACCTCGCGTAACACGACACACATCAAGCCGATAGTCTATCTCCTGCCAAACCTTGTGTAGTGTGTCACGGTCAATCTCTGCAATGGCTGCTGTGATGCGGGCGCGAAGGTCACCCAATGTTGTTGGAAGTGGTGGTACGTAAACACGATCCTTTATAAAACCCCACAAAAACAAATCACACGGGGTCAGAACGGGGGAACGAGGTGGCCAACGAATGAGAACTCGATCCTCCTGAGATGCACGGCCTATCCAGCGCTGTGGCAATGCCTCATTGAGATGATCCCGAACGCTGCCATGATAATGCGGAGGGGTACCATCCAATTGAAGAATGAAATCTGCACTATCCTCTTCGAGCTGTGGAAGGAGCCATTGTTGCAGCATATCAAGAAAAACATGTCCTGTCACAGTAGGTTCAAGGAAGAAAATGGGCCCATACATCTTTTCAGGGGAAATGGCACAAAACACATTCACCTTGGGTGAATCGCGTTGGTGTTCCACAACTGCGTGGGGATTATCAGTTCCCCAGATCCTTACGTTGTGTCTATTCACATTCCCAGAAACGTGAAACACCGCTTCATCACTGTAACGTAACCTTTCGGCGAACCCATCCTCTTCCATTAACGTGAGAAAATCAGCACAGAAAGACGCTCGAGCAGCATAATCAGTGTCTCTTAAGGCTTGTAGCAGTTGCAAGCGATAGGATTTCATTTGTAAACGTTTCCGCAGAATTCGCCATACAGTTTTCTGTGGCATTTCAAGTTCCCTCGCTGCCCGGTAGGTAGACTTCTGTGGACTCCGCACAAAACTGGCGCGAACACGTTCCACTGTCTCTTCCTCAGCTGAAGGACGGCCAGTCGATTTTCGCTTACAGATGCAGCCCGTATCTCTGAATTTTTCATACCACGTACGAATGTTTTTTCCAGTAGGTGGGTCTCTGCCATACTTGGTACGGAAATGCCGTTGAACACTCATCACAGAGTTGTTTACATGGTAATCCAGCACACAGAACGATTTCTGCTCTCCAGTCAGCGCCATTTTCGTTAACTGCTTCCAGCGCCGCGTAGCGGTAGACAATACAACCACGCGGGACATAAACTAAACTCAACTAAACTTTGAACTTTTGCCTTTCCTTGCGCGTAGCTCAGATTAAGATATGTTCATTATATTTCACAAAATAAATTTATGAAATCGGGTCCATCATTTTGACTTTCCCTGTACTTGAATGTACCAATACGAATGTATCTGATACTGAACCTATATTGCACTTTTGATGAATGAATATTATGTTATTGCCTTGAAATCTATGATACTTTAAATCTCGTAACTGACACTATCCAATGTATCCAACTATATAAATCTATGGTTCTTATTACGAAAAGTCCTGGTAAATAATAACTCTTTCTAAACAATTCTAACCAGTTCTAGACACAGTCTTTTATGAATAATGACGTAACTTAATTCTCTATCACGGTCTTCTCTCATAACATGAAAACTTTGACGATCTTCTAAAAATCATCATAACTAGATGGTATTCAAAATCTTCCCTTGATTAAAGAACAAATTTGACGGTAGCAACTAGATGGTGTGCATAGCAAAACTTCATGGACTATTACGCTCTCCTAACCAGCTGTCTCATGCATGTAACGTTATTTCCTTCTTTACGACCATACTTTCCTACGTCGTTAATATATCGGACAGTTACATAGTTCTGCCAGCCCCCACAAGCGATTAGCATGCCCCAATCCACAACAAGATAAGTGGTGGCGCTACAGCTAACCGTCACGTTCTTGCTAGAGCTCAGTTTATTTCCCAAGCGCTTTGCAGCGTCATAAGGAAATCTAAGATTTTCCAAGCTAGCAAATATCAAAAGCAAGGTATTAACATTCAGAGGTTTTCTCTTCCACTTCCTCTGGCCTGTGGTACCGATGGTCTGAAATACTACTCGGCCGGTACAATAGACATCAGCACCCGGTCATATTTTAAGAGTAATTTCTTCAATAAATTTAAAGAGTAAAGTATCCTGATATTTTTATTATTATATCGGTACCTTACAGACAAAGTGTGGGACCTTTTCGGTTCGTTAAAATCTTGGCCTGCAAGTTCACCAGCCTTCTGGCTTACGATTATTGCTGTTGGGACATGTAAAGACCAAGGTGTATTCACAGAAACCAGGTAATCTGGAAGACCAGAACGACAAAATAATTGATATGATTTTAAATATCCCAGAGGAGCACGATCAGCACGCTATTCTCGATTTTCCAAAAAAGGCTGCAACACTGTTTGGACGTGAATGGTGCACAACTGAAGGTTCGGCAATAAACTTCAAGAAGCAGAAATAAAACTTTAGACATTGCTTTAAGCACACACATTTTTTTTTGTTAATAAACTAGTTTTCTAGTTATAGAGCTTTAGATTCCTGCAGGACTCTATGGACACCATACCGTACACATGTAAATAATTCCACAATAATAAAATAGAAAATGCCTACTGCTATTACTACTACTACTTGCTTATATTGTCGAGATATAGAAAATACAAAACGTTCAAGTCCTTTCTTAAATAAACGCACTTTCGGGTAGGCAGGTATCAAACAATGAATTCCAGTCAGTTCCAGAGCAATCGTAACGAAATGATGGGATCATTTTGCTGTTTAAACTTCTCGTAGTGGGGTCAAAGTTACGAAATAAATTCTCCGATGATCGTTTTACCTTCCACAATAGGTCTCTTCAACTTTTGATGCACACTATCCTTGGTTATGCATACAAAACATGTCAATCTTTCTATGTAAACATAGTTTCTCCCCAGTTTGAGCTGCTGACATGGCGTTAAAATTATTAAAATATGGAACAGATTCCTTGGTTTACTTCCGTGCCTTCAAACATGAAGCAATCTTCTCCCAGTTTGTGTAAATAACACTTGTCAATGTAAAATTAATCCATGTCACATATTACACATAAACTTCCGACGACACTTTTTCACATACGGCCGATTTCATAACAAACCATCGGCAATCTAACGATCTTCACGTCCAGCCAAGTCCGACCAGGCACATGGCGCTGACGCTCATGGGTACACACCGCAAAAGGCAACACTGGCGAAGACAAAATACAGACTGGCTGGAAAGTCACTCCCTAGTGACCCCGTCACAATGTGTCATTTGTATCGTAATGTTCAAGAAAGTATCGAGTATCTAATATCGATTATCGAAGGTAAGAAATAAGTATCGCTATCGGGTATCGACTATCGAGAAATTCTGGTATCGACTGAACTCTAAAACGTTTCAAATCGCTAGGAAAGTAGGTATAAAAGGCCGGTTCTGGGCCATCAGAATCAAGGGCATTTTACCATTTGCAAGAATTTCTGCAACGTCAAAGATGTCAAAGGTTTATAATATGGTAAAGACCACTTACTGAACATAGATATTTTCTCGTAATGTAAATCTATATTCTCATAAATGCAAATTACCACTTACTGTTCATTTCCGATGCAACTCCAAAGCTTCGGCTCATTGTAACACAAAGCAACTTCTAATTTAGCATTATACTGAATATTTTGCTCCTTAAGCATCCATAAGCATCTACTACACTGCACTGAGGATCATTAGAGAATGTGTAGAATCTGTACCCTACACCAGGCGAATACCGGAATGGTACATATGTTATAGCCAGAGCCGCTTCTGTTTTGATTTAACATTATTGGGAACCACTTTAGTTAAGTGTATTGAGTGCTTGCTTCAGTGAAGTGAGAGTAGTGGATCATATTTTACCTTGAATTTGGGAAGAAGGGTGCATCGCAGAGTAAAACTGATAGTGCCAATCTATCGGGCGGACCTCAAACCGTAGAGGTACCAAATTGCCTGCAAATCGGTCTCGAAATAACAGTGCTACGGGCGTTTAAGTGGTCCTCCTGTACCAGGAGAATATAAGATCCTCCTCCTAATACTTTGCGGACTGGCAGCTTTTTCGGACTTAAATCTTTCATTCCAGTCTTATCCAGTCAAAGGGGAGTTTGAAAGCTCTGCCGGGTTGTTTTTCTTAAATATCCCCAAAACAAGCACAATATCAACTTGCAACTGTTTTTCATCTTTCCTCCCTCTCTCTCCTCTTTCTCTTACATCTTCTCTTCTTCCTGGTTCAGAGAGGAACATTGCAGGACAGCACCCACGATTGTATTGTAAAATTAACCGCTCCCGTAGAGAGGTCGGTCGGAGGGCAAAGCATGTCAAGAGAACCTCGACTGAACTTCAAAATTGTCGTTTGCTTTCAGCAAGTTTATGATATCAACAATAATAGTGGAGAAAGTGAGGAGATTTTACAGAGCATTCTTTGTTTTGTAATGGGGTTACAAATGTTGGCTCTTTGACTACGGTGCGAATTTGTTCCAGCTTCTCCAAAATTGAATGCACGTGTTGTTCAACCTTTGTTCCCAAACACTGTACTGAAAAGTATGACGTATGTGAAACTGTCCATTCCATTATTTTCATGCATTTTCCCTGCAGATAGCACAGGGTTGGAAATTTATGAACAATCGAATAAATCCGCTTCGATTGTCCCTTTCATTCCCTGTTTTACTACTAGGTTTCAAAATTCAAATAGCAGAGTACACGGCGTGTACCCAACGTGTACCCAGCGTTGCTCCAATATTCAGGTAAGTACACGCTTTCTTCTAAAATTTTAAAGGTGAGTACAGGCCGTGGTCCTTACACGATCTACCTGGAAGTGTTGATATAATATTATTTTAAGATTAACGTGTGGCTTCGTTCCAGGTCAGACTTTGAAACCTGAAATTCAAAACCCCGTGGTCCAGCCACTTATAAAAACGAATCGTGTAAAACAAAGTTGCAGTTGCGTGTTGCCAACTGTCGTTCAAAGTCAAACTACATGGGTGGAATTGAAATATTAAAATGGTCGCAAACTGCTGCAGTTACTGCTTCTCCTATAAAAGCACAAATACTAAAGACACAGATTTCTGAAATTGTAAGTGTATTTTCAGGTATTACTCTTCCTTTGAATTATTATCTCAACTACGGCGATGACCTCATACGTTTCCTATCTCCTCCACGGCTAGTGCAACGAAGGGTAAGTGAAATGTTTCAAATGGAGTACTTTGTTACATGTTCCGTTCTTTTTTGATGATCTAAAATGTTATGAGGTTCAGATTTTCCACACCTGTTTAATTCGCCCCCTTTACGATATATTGCTTGAGAGTGATATGAAGCATTGGGAGTCCCAATCTTCGCTGAATGTTGATATATTTTATTAATATGATATTCATCGCTAAGCTAATAAATGAGTACATCTGCATTTTTATTTAACATGCGAGATATCTGCAATATGGGATTTTGTTCTAGTGCTCAATCTTATAGCCTCCATAGTCTCATGGATAATACACGATAGATTGTGACTTGGGGCACAGCCTTTTTCATTGGTTTCCGTTATGTTAGTATCCACTTAATCCCGGTCCGGCTGGGTTGTTCCTTAGTTACGTCGTTCGTCTGGAATGTGGCCGAGTGAAGTTGTGCTCGCATTTTCTGGCTTGTTTCTTTGTTAGGGAAATGTGACATGCGTGATTAGGATATACTTTATGCATTTATCTGGATTTTGCTGTTAACTTATCAATGTGTCGGGTATGTCATTCTTTTGCAGAGATTGTATACAGTCAGTCGATCCTCTTTTCCTACGAACAGGTGCATTTTATTTTATTATTGATTAGGTTTTGTAGAATGGTATCTTTTACAAGTATATAAGACACAAATGTTGGAATAATTAATATATTTTCACCAGAACTAACATGTTTTCATCATGTTTACATCAAGTAGCGGCACGTTTTTATTTCTATATTTTTTTTTTAAATTTTCTTTCATGGGCTTAAAAGGCAACCTCGGCTCATCCCAGTTACTCTGCAGGATTAGTTTAAACGCTTCTTGTCTACGGCTTTATACAAACTTTCTCTTGCACCTTTTTTCACAATATGTCCTCAATAACTACGATTCGCTCCTTTCTATATAGAACTTCTTCAATGCATAGCGATAAGAGTGACGAATTTACTGCGTTCTTCTTTGCTCTTGATTATTTTATTTAACAATCTCCGAATACAGTCTAATTTCTGCCATTTTAAACCGCACACGTCTAAAAACAATAAGGGAAAGAATTTGGAAGAAATCGGACTTGGCCATAATGCAGGGTATTACTTATCTAGTATGACTGAAGGCCATCAGGGAAAATCCCAGTCAGGATTTTCGTCACTGGGAATCGAACTCGGATCCTCTGGATTAAAGAACGAGCACGCTACTAGCTGGTCCAATTCGTAATTTAAACAATATTTTATCACCGAAATAACCTGTGTTTCATCTCCGCTTCCGGCAACATATTATTTCTTTGTTAGACTGAGACCGGTTTTCGGTACACTTTTACTTGTATGAAAATGTGTACAGAAGTTTTTAATAGTGATTAGAAGTGAAAAATATAAAGTGATCAGAGAATGTCTCACTTGAGATATTTGAAATATATTTTTAAAATATAAAACAATAGCACTTCGTTTTAAAGTGAAAGTAGAACTAATTTTTCACAGTTTTGATTATTTCACTTCTCAGTATAACTATTTATATAAGTGGAAATATTGAACAAATTTCTTGCTCGATCTTCTTTGATGATACGAATATAGACTATTGTTCTGTTAATCTCTTTGAGTTTTTTTTAAATACTTTTTATCGTTTCGTTTGCTACTTCCATTTCCTTTATTGTATTAGAATTCAACGAAAGTACAAAGACGTAAATGTATCTGGATGAACGTAACACAAGTTAGCTCTTAATTTAGTCGTCGTGTGAGGGACTAAATATTCAAACACAAAGAAAGAGTAGATAATTTAAATGTTCATTTCTGTACAAACTGGCTCGTCGAAAAGCTTTCTCTATGAAAATGGAATTAAATTCTTTGACAAAAAACTGATGAATACTTGTAGAAGATAGCTCAAAGTAGAAAATGAACACTTTTTGTTGCTCTTTATAAAAGGTATTAAAAATAAACACGGCGAAGTAAAATGAGGAAGTTCCACAGCAAGGGTACCTTCTCAAAAAGATATCCTGTAAAAGTCAAGTATTCTTTTTGTTATAATGTAAGAAATCGAGACGTGAAAACATTTGTTAAAATTTCTAAAGAACTATAATTCATAACCAACAGAAGTTAACTGGTATTATTTAATATAATTGAGAAAATTATGAAACATGTATATCGTATATGAAAAATGTAGTTGAGAAAATTATAACTAAATTGTATGTATTGAACGGATGAACAGGTTCATTTGAGGTATAAAATGTTACATTTGATCAAACGTTGACGGAGATATATCCGTTTTCGTGTTTCGATGTGTGTGACTTTCTCAAGTTTCTCGCCGTAATGGAAGTAAGAACTAATGTTGATAAGTATGTGTTCTTATTTGTGTCTAAAAATTCATACCGGCTAGAATAGTGAGCTCATATTCACAATTGTTCTTAACAATACTTGAACTTGATTATCTGTGAATGTGATATGGTTATTACAGTTTGACACTCATTCCGTTTCGCATTGTTGACTTGAGAAGTTCATAACCTGTGTAGTTCTCACCAACAGATTTTTCTATTTTCTGGAATATTTTCCAAACAAGATGATTCTATATTTTGTAATATTGCGTACAGATGTGATTGTTAGTTACCAGCCATTTTGCGTCGGATGTTAGTGTAGGTGATTTAGTTGCAAATGAAATGAAAAACCACAACACATATGTATCATAAGTATCGTTCTTACGAAAGAAACCAATCTCAGGAAACGCATTCCAAAGTAACTTCAGCTGAGGCTCATGTATTCTTTAAATTGGTAGCTCGTGTAAAGGATTCTGTGAGAGAGGGTAAATTTCTGTTCAAACTTCGTGAACTGTCCAAGCAATAAGATAAAAGCTCTGAAATTATTTATGTTGTGATAAAACTGTGTAAACAAATCGAGATTGGAAACCAACATTACTGAGTATTTTGCGAAAGTTTGGGAGAAACAGAAGGATGGTAAAAATAAATTATTTTTATTGAAAGATTTAAAACAGTTCTTAAAGAAACAATTCAGCGATATAACTATAGCGCTTTGAGGTCAGCTGCCAACATCTCTGCGAGAAGAAATCGAAGAAACGCAATTTACTGGTTTATTTAACCCGGATTACCAACGAAGCGGTACACTAGAAAGTCTGCCTATTGTTATTGCCACATTACAACATGTGGAAAATGTAAAGGATGAAAGCTTGAATAGCAACCATATTTGCCTAACAATACCATTTGATATGTTGCCATCTTACGAAGCGCAAAACCTGTAATCTTAAGAAGCGGAAGACTTATGGAACAGCATTTAGGCATTCTACCACACAAGCAACACCACTTTATTGATTTGTTGCCTTCAACGTTCGCATTTTAACTCGCAGCACTCCTGGAAATTTGAAAATTTTCAGCTTCTATATCAGAATTTCGATCTCGATCATTTCTAGGTTTTAGTATTCACGGTTCTGCGGTCGTAGACAACTACAGTACTATCCCAAAGCAGACGTTCCTAGGGAAAATGATTCAAAAATACATCCCGCAAAAGAAGAAGTAGAAGTGTAAGAAAAGATTGATACAAAGATTCCAAAAATTTTCTTAAGTTCCTAAAGAATTTAAAAATAAAGAAAACCATTTTTCTCTTCTGACTGAAACTGTGCGGGTTCGTTTGTGGGAAAATAGATTGTTACAATAATAGGTTATTATTAAACAAATAAGACAGTCAGTAATTTTGAATCTTCCAGAGAAGATTCTAGCCGCTATGAATTTTTAGAAACGTGTTCACTTCCATTACGGCGAGAAACTTGAGAAAATCGCACACATGAACACGCTATAATGGAGATATCTCCGTCAACTTTTGATCAATGTGTCATTTTATGTATACCTCAAATGAAAGATCATTTAATGTTCATTGAAAAGTTACTAGGAAGTGTTTTCCATAAAATGAATAGATTTCGAGCAAATGTTATTTTTATGAGCATTTTAACAGTTGAAATTGAAAATTACGAATCAAAATGTATCAAATTTACTATATTTGTCAAGATTATTTATTTGCAAACATCTAGGTCCTTTCCTCTTCCATTAAAAAAAGAATCATTAAAATCGGTCCATTGGTTCTTGAGATATTAAAGGGGAGAGAAAGCGGTCCCAAAAATTCAAGATAGCGGTTGGGCAACGTGTTTTGATTTTACGCCCGAAGAAACAACAACGGGAGCGATTCTTGTATGCGTATTGGTTGCTAACAGTACACGGTTACATGTTCCGAGTTGTTAGTGAACCTGAATTGTCTCTTAGATTCAAATCACAGTCACTGCTCCGAGCATAACGTGAGATTTACGTTCGTGAAAATTTGGTTTCACGAATTCCACATCAACTGAATTACTTAACATTTATATCGTAAAATGAAATGAAACAATACTCTACCGTACATGCAGGGTGCGAATTACGGCCGGGGATGGGGGGGACAATCCCCTCTGGAATGTATGTGTCCCTGGCTGCTAACTGGAATTCACTATCCCAGGCGGGGGGTGAAATTGTCCCCCTCTAACACGTTATAGCTTTCATTTCACGAACTTACAATGAGACTGGTAAAGTTGTGTGTTCTAGTTATCAAAACAATCCAAACATACGTGTGTAAACAAAAAATACGTTGTGTGTAGACAAAGCTTTTATTGCCAGTTTTAGTACTTCCGAAAAGCTATAGCTGTATATATAACTGTTATAACTGTATACATGAGAAATCACTGACCACGATAAAAGTAGATCGCACAATAGAGCAGGGTTTAAAAAACGCCCACATGGACCTAGGTGTTTTTTGGGGGGGAGGGGTTAATTGTTTTTTTTTTGTTTGTTTGTTTTAGAAATAAAATGTGAATGTATGTAAATGTAAAGATGTCTGCAAACCTCAGTAGTTCAGTCGGTAACGGGTGTCACTACTTTGGAATAGGAAGGCTTGAAGCGGGCTGTTGGGGGTGACCTCACTTAAAGGTATGTTCACTAGATTCAAGCTACGGCGTGGTTCAGGGCCTTAGATAATTAATTATAGGTCCCATCATTGCGCCCTTCACATGTGAGACTGAGGAAAATGAGGAAGAACCCCATTCAAGATTGTCTCACAGATCCGCCTGAGCAGGGTTTGAATTTTTTAAATTCCTTTGAAGGCCTTTATAAAGGCAACTTTGGTTCAGGTCGAATGGATGATGATAGGAGAATTGGTGGAATGAGGAAAGTGGGAGAAAACGGAAGAACCCCGAGAAAACCCATGCACACGGTGTTTGTTCACTACAAAGCCCATGGCACAAGTCGGGATCGAACCAAGAACTCCCCGCACCAGAGGTAAGCGCTCTACAACTGAGCCACCGCTTTCCCAGCAGCGACTGCATTGCTGTTGAACCTTCCCAGTGTTACTTGGTCGTCCGGATCACTAATAACCAGACCACAACAGATTGAGTTCCCAGTCCTTGTGATCCAGACGGTAACGTAGTGGACTTCGGATTGGCAGTGGGTAGACACGTGGGTTGGAACCCCACGGTCAACTATTCTAACTGAGTTTTTTAGAGTTTCCCCTATTTCACCAAGTGAATGATACAATAAAGGAAGTGGACAATAACAAAGACACTTTCTAAACTCGAATACTTCCTTGTGTTTCAATATCACAAAGTGTTGTAGATTTTAGATAGCAATATTATTCTAGAGTTATAATTACAGTCGTGATTGTATTCTAACAATGTAAAATGCAATGGTTTTAATTATTACGGACTTTTGTGAAATGCCCTTATTTATGTAATGATTTAAAAACAAATTAATGAAAAACCCCACTGGGTTTTAGTTTGGGTTTTTAAAAGTGGGCCCAGCTCGAAAAAACACTGGGTTTTATTGAGCTGTGCCCAACTTGTTAAATCCTTCAATAGAGGTAAGTAAGCAAATTCCACCCAGCAGCCTAATGAGTTTGAAATTATTGGAATTAATTGTCATGTGCGAAGTAACGCGCGAACAGTTCTCGTGGTCGTTTGTAGTTTTTCTCCTTGTTGGGCTTTTGTAATGGTTCCCACGCTGTCCAAGAGTTTCAGCAACTGTAAGCTTTATTGTAGCAATTATAGGCATGCCTGGTAAATTATATTTGAGCTACAATATACATTGATAAGTTTGGCGGGAAAAAGCTTTACCTTGGTGTGGAGCATCACATTTTACAGTGTCAAGAGAGTCCTAATATCACCCACCTGGTGGGTTGTAATTTTCAATCCCTAAATTTAACACAATGTATTTATTATACAACGTGAAGAAAGTGAATTACACTCATGTGCAAAAGTTAAGAATAATGTGAAAATACATAGACAACAGTTGTGGAGAGTATGGGAAATGCATATAATGTATCCTATTACACATACCTGACTGCTTGACACGCGTAACTCCCGATGTTGCCGCTTGGAGACGCTGTATACACCCATTGAACGATGGTTGTTGATGAGGACTGTTTCAGCACGCAAGCACTTGTGTTCGCGACGTGAGATACGTGTGAGTCAACGCTGCAGTACTTGACATAGTGCCAGTGTACATGTAGAAGAATGGCGCAAAGAGGCCATATTGATGATGTAATGCGTGGAAGAATCATCGGGCGACTCGAGAGGAATCAGAACCAGATGGACGCGTCTCGTGAATTGGGTGTTCCACAAAGTGTCATCTTGAGGATCTGGCGACGCTTCCAAAGGGGCGAAAACGTCTTTCGGAGGTTCGGTGGAGGTCGTCCAAGGAGCACCAGTGACCAGGAAGACCGTTACGTACATCTAACTGCCAGGCGCAACAGACACAGCACCGCTTCAGAGCTCTCTAGGGACCTTGCAGCTGCTAGAGCTCTCTAGGGAACGTCAGTGTCAAGATTTACAGTGTACAGACGGTTAGCGGAGGGACACTTGTATGCCAGAAGACCAGCAAGGTGTGTTTCATTGACCCCACAGCAAAGAAGAGCTCGGGTGAATTGGTCCAGAGAACATCACGCATGGACCCCGGAACAATGGCGTCATGTCCTGTTCACAGATGAATCCAGGTTCAGTCTCACCAGTGATTCTCGCCGTGTGTTCATCTGGAGAGAACCAGGGACACGGTTCCGTCCAGCTAACATGACTGCTGTAGACCAGTACAGGGGCGGCGGAATTATGGTATGGGGTGGGATAATCCTGGGGTCCCGTACACCTCTGCATGTCGTCCCACGGGGTACCGTCACTGGTGCGAAGTATCGGGATGACATCTTGGACCAATACGTTCGTCTGTTTCGGGGCGCAGTGGGTCCTGATTTCATTCTAATGGATGATAACGCACGTCCCCATCGCGCTGCCATAGTGGATGAGTACCTTGAACACCAGGATATCAGGCGATTCGATTGGCCCAGTCGCGTACCGGACTTGAACCCCATCGAGCATGTGTGGGATATGCTTGGGAGGGGAGTTGCACGTCGTCAAATGGCTCCAAGATCCATTCCTGAGCTTCGGGAGGCACTTGTACAGGAATGGCAAGACATACCCCAGCCCCTTCTTGATAATCTCATTCTCAGCATGCAATCACGTTGCGGTGCATGTGTTGCAGTGCGGGGCGATCACACATCCTATTGATGTCCTGTATCTTCCGCTTAACCCTCGAAAACCACATTGGTCTATTTCCGAATTTTCCCATGCCCATGCATTTTCGTCGCTCGTGCCCATCCTGTGCATTCTCTTCCAGTGTTTTTGGACTGTATCCATTTGCAATTCCACATTCCAATACTATATGGCTGATTCACCATTCTCTGAGTGAAATAAATCATGCAAATAGCATTATTCTTAACTTTTGCACATGAGTGTAGTTTAAAAGAGCAGAGAACAAACTGCAATTCAGTGAAAATTGCGCAATATATTTGCTATTTGACAAGTATATTGTCACATCTAACAGTTCGAAATAAATTTGAAAAGAGGCAAATAAGCAACTTTGTAGAAGCAAAGTTAAAGGATTTATCAAGCAGAGATGGCAAAGGAGATGACCGCTGTCATACATCAAAAAGCACAAAATATATCACTTATTGCGACACAGAGTGGTCCATTAATGAAAACTGTACTTCGAAGAAAACATGGATGAAAAGTGGATTGCATGTAAAAATGTCACATTTGGTCACATGAAAACTGTGTTTGTAAAGAAGCAAAAGATCCACTTTTTCCCTGTGATATTTGGCTGCAGTAACGAGAGATGTTTTTAAAGATAAATAATGAAACAGGGTTTTTCTATCTACAGGCTTTACTTTAGTTTAGAAAAGTAACACTCGTATTTTTATGCATAATTACATGTATAATTGTTCATAGTATTCCACTTTATGTTGTAAGCAGATTTCTTGTATTTAATGTTTAAGTCATTGTTGCTATTTATGTGACAGCAGGCAGTGGGCGAATTTTAGACCCATTTTTTTGAAAAAAAAGCAAGTTTTGTTTTATTTTGGAAAATACATTATTTCTCGTGTTGTATGGATAAAATTATTGTCGAGTCACAAGATTTGTACTTTAACGTTTGTAAAACTTAATGCAATACTTATATTCTTGTTATGAGCATCACAATAAATGTTATGAGCATCAAAAAAAGAAGTGGGGGTGGGGAGAAATGTGGATACTAAATATTTGGAAATTTTAGAGAAATAAAAATAAAAAAGAGGCGAGAGTTGTATCAACAGTCTTGTCTGTTAGGCTATGGTCTGGGAAATGATTAGGACTGTCGCAAGAGTCATGGAAAAGTACAGATATTCTGGTCTCTGGAGGGCAAAACCTGCAGGAACCCTGATATTTAATTTATAAACTTTCTATACATTTGCACCTCTCAATAGCTAAAAGCAGTGACAGTCTAGAATAGATTCATTCATTCATGTGTATTTTTGCACTTCTCAACGGTACTGAAATGAGCGCTTCGCTAGCGAAAACAGGCTTTTTAGGAAGGTGTAATCTATTCATGACAATGCATTATTCGGAGTTAGGAGCCAGGCTCTTGCCTTACTGATTAACATATAGGGCCTACAGTCAACCGATACTTTGCTTCCATTGAGGTATGGCTCTCTTATTGAAAATTGTTCTGTATTTCTTATTAAGCGTTAACGTGGCATATAATATTGGACAGAAGGAAGAGTACTGACTATATTTAAGACTGTTTATTACGTAAAAATTCCAGTACAAAATATTTCAAAATTCATATCCCGAGGATATCGAAAGTGTTGCCAATTTTTTTTAGCAAAGGGAGCACTGTGACCAAATATTTATTCATTGTAGAGAGAACGGAAACAGTTTACAATGTCTAAGGTAAGTTTGCAGTAAATCATACAGTGCTGAATCTAAGAAGAAGAGCAATTTAAATATTAGACCCCAAATTATCATAATATGATCAAAAGTTCAATGATATTCCAGTAAGTTAAGTTACAAGTAAACAATATCAAGTATTTTATCCCCCCCCCTGGAAAAATAGCCTAATTCGCACACTGAGTACATGACAGTCAGGTACATTTGAGACTTTATTTATATATAAAACAAAATTCCGTGCAAGTGGTGGTCAGGCATTATTTCATGTTATAATGTTAAAACTCGCAACATGTGTTTTCCCCCCACCCTTACGTCAGAAACGCTATGACCACAAATGCTTTTATAGTTGTTTCTTCACTATCTGCACTCAACCATTTCTATTATATAACAATACGGTGAAAATAACTACATTTCAATTTTTAATTTTTGACTTGGGATCTAGGAAACAGTTTATTTTAAGTCCCAAAGGAAGTCCTATGTAGGACGAAAAACCAGTAACGCCCAGTTAGCGAGGGCAGGTTAGTGGACAGGTTCGATTGTTGTATTTTAAGAGTGAGACGGAGTTAGCCGCAGCGGTAGGAAAATTGATGTTCAATTTAACATGGATTCTCACACATCTTTTAGGCAAACCATGGTTTCATTTCGTTCTTTCGCAAAAGTGACTGAATAGTGCCATCAATATGATTCATCTCATTTTGAAGGTACAATTTGAACGCTGTACGTGGTATTCTCTTCTTATAAATACGGAAAACTATAATCCAAATTCCCATAAGAAAATTATCAAAATTAGAGGAAAACGTTTTCTCTTTTATTACATTAAGGAAAAGAGCTAAAAGCTTCGGACTTTTTTGAGAATGGAGTACTATCTTTATATTTTTGCGTTATTTTGCTATTTTTCGCTGTTTCCAAAGACATTCATTACACAATCGATTAGAAATTATATCCTTCATTATTGAATCGACAGAAATCAGAAATGCTGATCTCTTCGGATTCACGTAGTTAGCTACTTAACTGCCAGATGGCACTATGGTCACTCCTCATCCCACTTTCGTTGAAAGCGGGAGCCGGTCCTTTTGAAAACTTCTTAACGGGGCGGGGAGGAAGAAAATCATCCTAAACAAGGGGAACTCCAAAGTCCAAACACGAGCAATGGTAAAATTTATGACTTCTTCAGTTCATATTTCCTGTTTTAGCAGTGTATTTGGATGGTTTCTGTGAGAAGGAAAGTATTGTGCTGGTAGTTGTAACGCGGACCTTTCGACAAAGATTTTTGAGGGACAAACCCTGGACAAACCAAACAGACATCTTCGTTTATCTATTGCAAGAAGAAAAAGAAATCTTCCCGAAGGACAGAAAATACTTGTAAGAGAAAAGTGGTAGATTTATCCACAAAATATTCCTCGTTTACCTATAAAAAAATCAAGAATAAACGAGCTCCATCGTCCGCTTTCATCCTACAAAATATGTATACACGTGTGTATATTGTAGGAGGAGGAATTTGTCAGATACGTAAAATGCTGCATATAATGTCCATTTATATTCCAAATTTGGGGTTTATTTCAAGAAACAGAGCCAAGAAACATTTTTACACAGAGGGGGATAATCCCAACCATCCCCGGCTACAAATCAAACACTGTATATAAATATATATATCATATTCAGCCATTTTCTATCCACTGATGTATGAAGGCCTACCATTTTTCTTTCCACATCTATGTTGCTCCTGAAAACGCGTGATTTCATATACATCTAGCATTTGGACGTCGTTTCGGTCGTTTCTTTTCTCTGGGACTCAGGCCCACAGCGCCGGATCTAGGGGGAAAAGGGGACAAGCGCGACGGGCGACACGTTTAGGGGCCGGTAAACAGCTAAAAGTAAATAATAAACGCTCCTAAAAAGAAAGTAAAATCGCATATTAAAGTAAAATTGACCTAAACGTGTTCAAAATTTCAATACTGGCGCGCTAAGACATTTTCTATTTTATTCCATACAACCTACCTTCATCTCTAAATTTCAAAACCGCCATTCAGTCAGATAGGCCTGCCTTACTAGAGTTAATAATAGCGATGCCACGACAGGCTCCAGAGAAGATAACAAAAGTACACTACGTGATGCAAGACAATGTTGTGGCCATCGCGTCGGCCGGTCGTGTTCTTTGGCTAAAAAATTATTGAAAAGGCGGCAAAAGGGAGGGAGGGAGGGAAAGGGCGGCAAAATTTAACTTTATAGAAAAATTTCTAGATCTGACATTGTAGACCCATCTCCACTTAATCATCTTCGCATTCTTGATTAAATCTTCTACCTTTGTTTGTGCGCGAATCCATTCATTTGTATGTATATGTGTGTATTAATTTGTGTATTTACTATTTATACATGTTCGCTCGGTCTCTTCTCGAACCAATGTTCCTTTCATTATTGCCGCCCAATTAGACAGGTTTTTTTTAAAGGGTTTTCCATATTAATTTCAGGCAATTGCCAGTATGGTACCTTCAAACTAGAACCTGGCTCACGTGCTTCCAACATCCTCTCCCCTACCTATCCCAGTCTGAGTCAAATTTGCATAAAAGCCATTCAAATTCAAATGTAGATATTGCTCATCAGTGTCACCACCTAAATATTTCTCAATCAACGGCGGGGTGTTTGGTTCCCTCGACCTGCCTTTCTCTTATTAGTGGAGAAACATTCGGTAGTAACGCTCAGAGAAATGCTGTATAATGTATGTTGTAACACACAGAAAATAAAATTTTATAATATGGTAATATACAAATGCACCATTCCTTAACAAAATAATGATACCGTATGCCAAGGATGGAAACATTAACAACAATGAAAAAATAATTTGTTGAGATTAAAAATAATTTTCATTACTGGATGAAGGTCTCCTCCATTTCTCGCTACAAATATCGGTCAGCAGCTGCCCTTTCTACATAGCTTCTGGAGGAAAAAAAAAACTTGATTTCATCTTTCCATCTTGGCCATCTTCTAGGTCGTTTATTTCCTCTGGGAATCCAATATAGAACACTCATCATTCACCTTCCATCTGTTTGTCTAGCTATGCGATCCACATCACTTCATTTTCTTCGCAGTCATAAACATATCTTCTAACTTCCACATCTTTATAGAGTTTTCTTTCTGTTCCGCCTAGTTATTCCTAGCATGCATATCTTCACTGCTCTTTGATTAACTCTCATTTTTTACTTGTTTTCACATTCTACGTTCACCTTTCGTAGCCATACATCACAGGTAAGGCATACCAATTATACACTTGAATTGCTTCATATTTGAGAC
>JAGDQP010013407.1:6282-22629 GCA_022664845.1 Lepisma saccharinum
ATTATGCGTTGTAATTAAAATAATTACACTCTAAATCTAGTATACATTAATTCAAAGCGACAATATACCAATATAATTTTATTTTTTTCTCGATACATGTGTAATCAAATTATTTACAGATCCGAATATTTGTCTCTTGCAACTGGAGGAAACTAAATAAAACAGGCGATCATTTGACACCGCCATGAAGAAAAAACTTGTATAGCTTGAAAGCAGATGTTATCTGAGCGTTTTGATTATTCAAGAAATTACGATCTCATAACCCAATGCCAATAATGTTTAGATACAGTGAATAATATATTATTTTAAAAGAGATATAATAACAATTTTTTTTTGTTTTGTAGAAATGATACCTTTAATGGAGGTTTAATTTTTATTTACCTTATAAAATTTTAGAGGAATAACTTTTTCTTTCTTTTTACAACATCATTACCAAGTGAATGCCTTTTAATCTAGATAGAAAGTTAATAAAATATTCTCATCGCATTCTGAAATACCAAAAAAAGCAAAAACTTTTCATGTTAATATTATTATTACTATGACGGAAAATTTTCCAATTTTCCATCAGCCTGGTTACGAAAACCAATTATGGATAATTACATAGTGCTAAAAAGAAACGATCAAAAAGTTAGAATTAGGTCGCTTCCTTCAATGTAGAATGGAAAATAGATATGAAGAAAAAGAAGCGAGGCAAAGTAAAAGACTATGTAAGCAAGGTATTTTGTCTCTCACAGAAGAAAAGTGATCTTCTATAGGGAGAAAATTGAAAGTGTAAATGTGGTTAGGCTCGGAAGATGAGTTTGAACACTCTCTTAAAATATAATAACATTTCGCATCAATTTTACTGAAAGAAGGGAAGAGAAAGGGACATAAAGGAACGAAAGAAAAGAAGAAAGAAGAAGGAAAATAAAGAAAGTGGAACTAAAAGAGATTTAAAATTTTCTTTTTAATCCAAAAAGACCGAAAGCAATTATGGTAAACACAATCTGTTGCTAAGAAAATATTTATCTCGCTTAAAAAAACTAAGTTTAATTCATCGTTTTAATGGAAACAATTGAATCTTGGTTAAAGTCCTTCTTCTTCCATTTCTTTCTCAAGGGGGATAAAACGTGTGGTTCTATTATTTTTAAGTAACTTAAGGGCAATTTATTTAAAGTTATCAAACTTTAAAATAAACTATCTCGTAAGCCCGACAGTGTGGTGCTGTGGCAAATGAACCAATCATATCCGTTCTTGTATGCAACCCGAATTACATAGAACATCTGTTTTCCATATGTTACTTAAAATCAAATTATGTTCCTCCGCTGTAAGACTTATTGTAAGTTAGAGTAAAATGCATGTTCGTTAATATAAAAGAAAAAAATCTGACCTCTTTGTTATTCAATCGTTTCAAAATGGCGGACACAAACATTTTCCACATCGTTTGAGCTAGAGCTACGAAATTTGGCACAAAGGTGTATTATCACGAGTAGTTTAGTTAAATATTACAACATATTGAAAAAGTCGCCATCTTGGATCCAAAATGGCCACCAAACCTATTGTTGTATAGAGTGCAGAGCCTAAACCGCTGGAGCTAGAAACACTAAATTAGATATGATCGTACATGATCACTAGGAAGTTAAGAAAATATTACAAAATGTTTCGAAAGACACCACCTTAGATCCAAAATGGCGGACCCAAAAAACCATTTTCCACACCGTTTCAGCTAGAGAAACGAAATTTGTCATAAAGGTGTATCATCACGAATAGTTTAGGTAAATATTACGATATGTTGAAAACGTCGCCATCTTGGATTCAAAATGGTCGCCCAAAATCCATTTAGGTATAGTTTATTAGAAAAACAACATCATCATATTTCATAAAAAACAATTATCATTTAAGTATACTCTAAAATGTTATAATTATGTTGAGGTTAAATTTTGCAACTCTGACTTCAAATTCGTAATCAGCGACCCAAAAAACCATGGACATGATATTCATCTTGATTGTAACATGATATACAGCCTGTTTCACGAATAGGGGTTGCCAATAGAGAATGAAGGGGTTACATTTTGCAACTGTGACTTCAGATTCGTAATCAGCGTCTCCCCTATATAAAACAATCGAGTACAGATTTTGATACCATTCACTTTCATTTTTGACGCTTGGCTAGCTTTATTGAATCGTCCGTACTGTGCATCGTGCGGACAATTGGGGTGCTACTGGAATAATAGAAGTAACGGACTGTGGTCAAGAAAATCAGACACACGGCTGCAAAGAGTCGTTACGCTGAGCACGTAGCCCTCTAATAGCTTGAACGTAATACAGCCGTATGACATGCCACGGCCCTTAGGGGCTGTCGCGCCACTTAGTTTAGTTTTTAGTATAGGATAGTCAAAATAACCTGTCAGGTTTAACACTTTTAGATCAGACTTTTTTCTCTGAGCAGATGAGGTTGATATAGGGTAAAGGTTGGTAATTTCGTGCATTGAATCTGCCAGTTCTATCCCCTCCGGAGGAGCTATCATCCCCAACTTTAAATTTTTTTACAGACAACAGTCGATAGAAACCGTGAAAATCTCCGCTTACACCCTTCCAATTCTGACTTTACACCAACACCCACAAACTGAAAAATCCTAGCGGAATCCCTGATTTCGTGATACATTGCATATTGCACACCCACGCCTTTACCAAGAGTTGTCAAAGTACCACTATGACAGAGTTCAGGCTAAACTTGTGGAGTCATCTGGTGGCGAAAAAAAACATGACGTTGGAAATTTAACCGCCAATATTTTGAGTCTCAATTATAGTTGAACTTGTACTTTTACATGTGTATGATTTAATATTTGTAATGCATAATGAGTTTTGTGTTTAAAAATTAAAATATTTTTGTTAATAAACAACTAATAACACAATATTAAGGAAATTATTTCAACCTTTCATTTCTCATCACATTTATTTTTAGAAATTAAGAATATGCTCGGATAACCAATGGCGGTTTGATTTACGAACACTGCACGTACAAAAGTATTTTCACTGCTAATTAGATTTCAATTAGGTGGAAGAAGAGAGGTTGAATAAAAAAATAATAATTAAATAGTTTACAATAGAAAATGAAAACAGTTGATGGTTTTATAAAAGATACAGCGGCATAGCTGACAGGGATATTTTTTGAAATGGGATATTATTAAAAGAATGGAGTAGGGAGAGAATATGAATAATAGGAAAAAAATCCATTTAGGCCTTTTCCTTTGAGAACATTGCTTGAATTTGAATTTATTTATGGCCTTTAGGTATCCCATATTTTATTGTCTTATTGTATATTTCCAGTTTTTTTTTAAAAAAAATGTATATATCTATAGAAAGAAATTATGCAAAACTGAAGTCTTAGTTTCATTCGGGGCTGGGGAAAGAAGGTAGTTATTTATATGTAGTGATGATCGTATATACAGAATGTTGGGAAAAGTACTCGGATATCTTTCAGGAATAAATTACATGCAGTACAAAGGTGAAAATTAATTATATATGAGGGGCTGTCAGATGAAAAATGGTCGGACGCTAAAAAGTGTCATTGAACATTTATTACCTGTAAAGTAATATCCAAAATTGTTCATAAAATCCCACTTCTTCCATTATTAGAAAAGGTCAATTCCATCTTGAAGAAACTTCTGGGCCGTCAGGGGGAACCACATCTTTACCGTCATACAAGTCCTCGTACGATAGATAATCCACATGACGCGCATGTTGGTAAATGTGAAGTTTGATAACGGTACTGACATCTGTTGGAGACCCACCAGTCGATTGTTTTGTTTATTGTGCCAGAAGCAAGGTTAGCGATACGTGTGTTCGTCCAACATCAAAAATGAAGGTGAGTAAAGGAGAACAGAGAAATGTGGTTTGCGTTTTGACTGCTGAGAAATATGGAGGACGAAAATTCATCGTCACATGTCTATTGTGTTCGTGGTACGTTTTGGATTTAGAAACACCCAAAAGTAACACGGTATCGTCTCAAATGATGACAAAAATGTCTCTCTCGGCAGATAATGATGTAGCAAATAACAAAGTTGCACATAAAGATTGCATTTGAACAATGATTACGATTGAATGATCCACCTTAGACGAGACTTCCAGAAAAAAAAAACAGTGATGGAATTGGCGATGAATGGTACACAAGCAAAAGCATTTCCTTACTGACGGCTGTACAATTTTCAATATTTATGTAACTATTCCTAAATGAAGCATACCTTGAATTAATTAATAATTATTTGTTTCAAATTTTAAGTAAACTGTTGTAATTCTTTCAAGAATCTTCTTCCTTACCTGTCACAACAACATCCACATTATGAGTCTCTGCTCGTCGTTCTTCGAGTCCAACCCTGTTTTTCGCGATACAACGATACGTTCCAGCTTCCTGGTAGAGTATCTTATCCAAGGCAAGTTCTGGTCCCGTACCAACAGTCTCTAGTCGACCTCCTTCAGCCACACGACTCCAACAAAGAGCAGGAGGAGGTTTCCCATCTGCGCCACACATCAGCTGCACCGAATCACCCAACTTAACTTCCACCTCACGCGGTGGCTGTTGGGTAATTTCAGCTTCATCTGTGGAAATAAGAAAAAGAGATAAAACGAATAGAGGTATTATTTTCTGCATGATAATGTAAATAATAGTAAAAGAATTACGTTTTTGGAAAAAGCGTTATGCAAATTCAATAAGCATTAGAATATGATCAATTCTTATATCTAGCAAAACGTGTTGTTGACCTATTCAGTTTACCACCTTCATTACATTAAAAAAGATGTAGAAAGCTACGTTTATCTCTAAGTTTGAACATCCAGCGTTTGCACAAATATAATCGCTGATTAAACACCGTTTTCGATTCAGTTAGTGTTCGATAATTTATTTTAGGCTTGATTTATATATTTATGAAGGTTTACTACCATCCACAGCTTTTGTTTTCTAAGAGTGACAAAGAAGAAATTTCAGGAAATTGGTAACGTTTAGGTACCATGCCGTTAATCACCTGGTGGGCCTAATGAAAAACTCTCGAACATCTCAGCCAGGATGACAGGTGTAAAAAAGATTCAAACTTTTGTAACTTTCTCTGTCCTGCTTTCCTTAGATTGGGATCTTTGCTACTAGACAACGGATAGAGAGATACATATTTACACATGAGAACAAAGATGTCATTCGAGCTGTTTTCGTCATTGCTTTTTAAGCAACTTCGACCAAAAGTAAAACGCACTTATTCTACATTACGAATGTGTCAAGTCTGGGCCATTTATACGTACTTTAAATGATCAGAAAGGTGACGGTTTGAATAAGTTATAGTGTGCTAATAAATAAATCTAGAAGCCAAGGAAAGAAAGAAAAAGATAAAACATTGGACAGGAGGGGATAGAAACTGATTCGCCTCCGTTATAACCTGTTGCTTTAAGGTTAGTGTAAAGCAATGTTCTCTAAAACTAGATCGCAGCACTATCTCCGTATATGTCTAATGCATTTTTTTCATTGTATGAAATTATAATGCTGCTTCTACAAATTTAAACTTTCGAAGAAAAAAGTTCGTAGCCATTTCAAGAGTTCAAACCGCACAGATTTTTAATTGTTATTTTCTGTTCATTGTTGAAATCCCTTGATTGTTGTGAATATCCAAGATTATAACAATCAAGCGATTTCAACAATGAACAAATAAGAAAAATAAAATTCGTCACTCTTGAAATTGTTATGAACTTTGTTCTTTAAGGCTCAATCCAAGTGGGTTTTCCCGCCTTTTTCGTTTGACGTCAATTATTCAAAATTCATTGCAGGTAAACAAAATTTAACTTTCACAGACCAAAGTTCGTTTCTTTGTCTGAACCTTTGTTTGTCTGAACGTCTGTTTGTTCGAACCTTTAATAACCGTTCTGTCTGAATTAGGGATGACGCAAATTCTCAATCCCACTGGGTTTTCCCGCTTTCTTTGTTTAACGTTAATTATTCAAATTCCAGTACAGAAAAACAGAAATTAACTGTTACGGACCAAAGTTCGTTTCGTATTTCAATGATGAGTACAATTAGTTTTAATAAAATATTAACAGTAAACTCAGGATTATATGCAGACACTTTTGGGACAGGATAATGTTCCAAAAGTGTCTGCGCACAATCCTGCAGTTACTGCTAACATTTAATTAAAACTATTGTACTTATTATTGAAGGACGAAATGAACTTTGGTCCGTGAAACTTAATTTCTGTTTTTCTGTACTGAAATTTGAATAATTAACGTTAAACGAAAAGAGTGGGAAAACCTAATGGGATTGAGCCTTCATGCTGGACATTAAAAGTGAAGAGGCTGTTGATATTATCAGGAACTATCGTGAACAGCATTTCTTATGAATCTCACGAAGGAAAGCTTTTCGGTTCGAACAGGATTTTATTTTTTATAAGACTTCGTATAATTATATATTCGTACCCCATTCCTGATAATGCTTGCACAGTAATTCGACCATGTAAGGCCGCGTTTGTCCGCTAGAGGGCGTTAAAGTTTAGAGCAAGGGGAAGAGAACCGCTGCACTGGCTCCCACAGTTTCGGTTTGAACAGGCATTTATTACTCGAAATATCTACATGAACATATCTGACAGTGCTGACAAAGACTGCAAAGCCACTCCAGCGTGTAAGAAATAGTTTGGGAGATATAGATCAGTATTTGTCTTTACAAAAATGTAAGTAAATGTTTTCCACAAAGTGAGTAAAATAGAACAGAGAATCACAATAGACACACAGGAAAAAAGACATATCAGGACAACCTTCAAAAGCACACTTCAAAAATGATACAAATTTCACACACATAGACACAAAAAAAAAATATCTGAATTTCGACACACATGACCCCCTTCTACATACGTCCCTATCCGTAACTATCAGCAACTTCAAGAGTGTAAAATAAAGTGGCATTTGACCCCGTGTCCATAGAATGTGATTTTCAAGGTTGTTCTGTGTACCTATCTTGATTCTCCCTTCTGTTTTACTCACTTTATAGAAAAGCCCCACTTACATTTATGAAGGAAAATACTGACCTATATCTGCCAACCTGTAACACGGTAGTCTCAGTCATCACTGTCAAGTATATCCATGTGTATATTTTGAGTAATAAATGTCTGTTCTAGCCGAAACTGTGGGAGCCGTTGTAATGGCTGCCCGGGTGTCTTCCACTTGCTCTAAACTTTAACGCCCTCTAGTGGACAAACTCTGCCTTACACGGTCGAATTATTTTGCATGCGTTATCAGCATCGGGGTACAAATATATATATATACAAAGTCTTATCTAAAAAATTCTGTTTGAACCGAAAAACTACTCTTGTCAGTGAACTTATCACCTTATCAGTATGCGAATTAATGATTTTTTTTACATCGGAGGATAAAATGTTGTTGATAAGAAAATAACATTATGGATCTGAATATTATACATTATTCATATTTCCACATGCAGACTGACGGGACAAAATTTCATCCTCATCCCCCTCGTTAATTCGCACACTGGAACATAAATATAGAGATATAACACTGTTTCCCATTGCTTTAAGAACGTTCGGGGACTGATTACAGAAGGGAAAATTCCCAGAGAGCTGAAAAAAAAAGTATTTCAAAGTGAGAGAATGTATTATACAACTTGGAGACGTGGATGATAAGAAAAAAGAGCACATGCTATCAGAAAATTTAGAAATATAGCTATGAAGAAAAATGGAAAAGATCAAATTGATCGATACAGGGATCGATGAAGAAATATTGGAGAGGACAAAGGAGAGATGAGGCTTGATAAAGAGTGATAGTAAAGTGAAAAATCAAGTTAAACACATTCTAAGACAGGAATATGTACAGGGAGGAATGATACAGGGACAAGATATGTAAGAAAAACCAAAATGAAAATGAACGTTTAGAATATTGAAAGTGAATGAACTACATGCTAACAAATGAAACAGTAAGGCGTGAAAAAGGATTAGTAACAGACGAATACTGTCCAGGTCCACTCAAGTACAGAGTTACCAAATAATAATAAAACTGGTTCGGAAAATTGCGACTTTAGTCATGATTCAAAGTAGCTGAGAAGACATCTTAACAAATACGAGTGAGATGTTTTTATTGTTTTTATTCTAACCTTAGTTTTATACAGTATCATGACATCTGTCAAGAAACACAATCCATAGCAACAGTCATGCAAAGAAGTGCTTTTGACTATTTTTTCTTGGACGTACTGGACAAATCCGGGAAAATAATCTGTCATCATAAAGAGCTTTATCATATTGAATTAATGTAACTTCTCCATTATTTTTCAACAGTACCAGTTAAGTCTTGTGTCTAGATAGCATAAATACAGGAAAAGCAATTAATATGCTTGTGAAAATTGTTCAATGAACGATCATATTGTTAAGATATTCGAACCGAATATAAAACAGGAAGCTATTACTAGAACTCGTGAAAGTTATTTAAAATAAATAATTTGATTTGAAGATAGTAACGAAAATTCAGTCAGAAGAGGGACCGAAAGAGAATTGTTTTCCCAACGTCTTGGGATTTCTAAAATCCGGTAGAGATTTTCCCGCAAGTCGAGCGCAAGACTGGAATTCTTTCTCTCCGAAATTTTGGGTACTCCCACACCCTTAGGTACTCCCACATCCATAGTTACACTGGAATTAGGGTGCGCAACAAGAGTGTTTCAAATGCAATAAATAACCTTTAGAACAGACAACTCTGTTCTCTTTTTTACGCAATTGTAAAATCTAAACTGTAGCTTCTAAATTACACTGAAAGATACATTTAAAATGTCTACAACATTGTGAATTTATTCTGAAGTTCACATTTGACAAAATCTTGTTCACAGACAGATAGCATGGATTAAGTAGGAAATGGCTGATCAAATTTTAGTTAACATCTGAATAAATTAATATATTCCTCGTCATTGTAAGTTATACATCAAAATGACTCGAAATAACACCATTGGTTACATATAACAACACAACCAAAAACTTGTAATTTCCAATACATTGATGATCTCACATCTAATTTTCCATCTCTGTTCTCTTCAAATACGTAGCGAACACAGACAGATACGCCATAGATTCTATGCAAATACACTAACAAACAAAAAACAGTTTTTTTTTCATTGAAAGAAATGTTCATCGAAGTTTCATATATGTATTTGCATAAAGGTAATCGGAAGTCCATTAGAGTTGAAATTTTCATTTTATTGCGATAAGAAAGTGTTTTCATTGAAAATTATTGAATTTAAATCTAAAAGAGTAGAAGTTTTAAATGTGATAAATGTAATAGATAGAAAATGTGAACTTCTTAGCTAGGATTCCGATGCTTTATGGATGTACGGTAAGTTATTCTTCAAGCTTGAAAAGGGAGACTTCACATCACTTTACAGTGGTTCACAATGCATTATTAGTTCTTGTCAAGTTCCTTATTTGTCATTTGTTACCGCTAAAGTTATCGAAAGTCGAACCTCTAATGTGAAGCTAATGGCGTTTAGTTAAAAATGATAACAGGGGACCTGATAACTTTTGTCAGTGATAACAATACACTAGAAGACGTGAGGATTAAGATATATACAAGAAATCTTTGAATGTTGTTCTCAAGTACCTGAAGGGACAGAAGAGAACTTTACGAGAGCGTTTTCTCTCAGTAATCCGTCTGGCGTATGTAATAGAGCATTGGATCACTAACCGGAAGATAACAGGTTCAATTCCCGCTTAGGTCAATTTTTGTTTCTCTTTTTCAGTCAAACGAACATTACTTTTGTTCTTACTACTTATGATTAAATGTTCCCTTTTACATTTTAAGCATTTTATTGCATCGTTTTTATGTTCAAAAGATAAAACTTTTATCTCAATAGATAAAAATTTCTCTAAAAAAACTATTACGTTTTTAGCGAAAAGAGCTACCATAGAACCCATTTTCCTTGAGCGGAAACTTATAATCTTTTCTCTTATAAAAATACGCTCTAAAAGAGTGGTCCCTCGCTCCCTTCTCACAAGATGAAATATTCCGCCCTTCCGAATTTAGTGTGTATTTCATATCATCTTAGTTCATTTTCTACTTTCCCAGTTCATTTCATACATTTACGGTTTACTTTTTAACAAGTCAGTTTCAAAATATTATTACAAATTCTCACACCTGTGCGGAAAATGTCAATTAAGAGGAAAATTATAAAAAGTAGTTTCTGTGTGTGTGTGTGTTCAGTTTCTCTTTTGATCTTCCGTTATCATCTTCACGGTTTCTTAGTTTGATATAGAACCAGTTTTGTGTATACAGAAAACGTTTTTCTTTCTTTTCAAACATTTTGTTTTCAAACGTTTACATGAGATATTTGATACGTTTTTAATGAGTAAAAATTTCATTTTATGCAGTTCTAGTTTTTGGTTTTCTGCATATACGGAAAGATCAAGTTTCTCCCCTCTCGTTGTTTTCTCAGACTTCGTGCTTACGTATTTTCTTTCCATGAGGTTTGAATGAGTTTTCCCAAACTTTTCAGAACTCTCTCACTCTGCTCTCGACCAAACATCCCTCTGCTGAGATTTCCTATCCTTTTCCCTGAAGAGAAAGTATTATTGGTTCTGCTGAGCAAAGGAGTTTTTCCTCTCTGTTCAACGAGGCTCCCCCTTCCTCACCAAATTTTCCTGAAGCTGTAGATTGCAGTTCCAAAGTTGCCAACTTTTTAAACTTTTCCTCTTTTTTTTCTTCTTCTCTCTATAGTTCTTTATTTCTTTTTCTTCATCTTTTAGCTTAGTCTTACACAAAATATTGGTTTCATTAGCGTTTTATTTTCCCCCTTTTTCCTCTTGAGTTTCTCATCGTTTGAAATAAGAATGAGAAGAAAAAAAAACATTATTAGACAACCTTGCTGTGTCTCACCATTTCCCCTGTTATTTTCTCCCCCACCGAACCAAGGAACTTCAGCTTCCATTCTCCTTGCTAATTTAAGGCTATTATATACAAACTTCACCTTATTCTTCAATTTCCAAATATAGTTCCCAAAGAAGAAACAAGTGTTAAAAGAATAACAAAGTAAAGGAATAAAATGACAGAAAGATTCTTCATTGATAAGAAAAAAAATGAAAATCTTTTTTGTGTTGTTTTGGAAACAAAGTTTCAAGTTAGGTAAACAAATAAGTGTCGTTATCTTCCTAGAGACCTTATTCACCGATTTTCCTCTTAATAATATTTATTAAGAAACCAATCAAATCGTTTTAATTTTCGTCCTTTGTAATACTATATATCGTCCTTTATATCGTCTTATAAAAATATTCTTGTTATAGATTCTCGTCTTTAGGAATACTATAATATTCTTATAATTATCATCGGTTATAAGTATCGACTATGAGACATCCTCCCCCACACATACATACATCTAGCTTATATCTAGTGGCTTCAATGGAAGACTTTGAATCAGTACTCGTGAGTCATACATGTTACAATTGTGCTGCTGGTCGTCCGATTTTTTTTTAAATTGCATCAAGCGACAACTGGCATGATACCTAGAATAAGAACTTGGGCGTTATTGTTCCCCATATCCTTTTCTCGTAACGTCATTCAAAATGTGTGGGGTTTAGCCCATAGTTGCGTCCGTATCCATACATTCTAAATGAAGAGAAAATAAAACTAATGTTTGCAACAATTCAGAACCTTCTATTACTTCATTTCCACGGACGTAACCTGGTCACGTTCCACTTATTACAAAACACCGCCTTACAATAATAAACTGCTTGTAGTGTTCTTAGTTTCCCTGAAATATTCTGTCCCCATAGTTTCCATTACAAAATAAATCCACTAACAATATCAAATGCTTTTTACAGGTCAAGCAAACACACGTGTTTTGTTGGAGAATATTTTGGGTAACACGAAAGAAAAGTATACACTCACAAGTAAAGGTCACGAATGGTTAATCGCGGATTCGAACGGGACATGTGTCAATCGATAGAGCATAGTTAACTCATAACTACTGGTGAGAATCTTAGCGGCAAAGGTCGTCCATGTCACACGCTATAACAAATGAAATGTAACATGAAGGTCAATAGAGTGCATGAAAGAATTTCTGGAAAAGCGAAATATCTCGGTTAGAATGAGGTTTCGCGAAAAACGAAGACAAAAGTGTCAGCCAATCATTAGAGCAATTCGACTGGCTATCCATACTCCTGACACGGGGCCCTGTCAAATATGAAACCAAACTCCCTAGTAGGAACCCTGTGTGCGTCCCAAGTTATAGATTGCAAATCAATTACATCAATTAGGTACCCATGCGCAATATTGGATCCTTAACATTAGGATTATTCAACTAGACTCTCACAACCTTATTTTCATCGCAACCCTATTCTGCTCTATTTTCTCCTTGGGTGAGAATCTGCATTGTAATTCGTAGAGACCTAATTTGGTATATACAACTTGTGTCCAATGTGCCTTGGCAATCCTATCCACATGCTCTGTTGTTTTACAGTTATGTTTACTCTTGTCAGTTCGATTTTATTGTCATCCAATAAGCCACTGTCGAGCTCGATGACTCTGACGATTTATTTGTTTTGAGCCATATGGCCCACATCCTACACTGTGGATTAGGACAAATTCTGATCTATGCTTTCCCGTAGCTTCAGAATCTGACATGTAAACTGAGGCCTATTTGCAATCTCCAACTTAGGAACCACAGGGTTCCTACTAGGGAGTTTGGTTACGTCATCGCATCGTTGTGGTGCTTTCTTGGATATTTTGCCTCATGCAATTTTTCGACACAGTGCCCCATCAGCGCGATATTTTGCTGTTCTGGAACTTATAACCATTGTTCATTTTATGGCCCTCGGGGGTTCATGGCTACTATTCACAATTTTTGCACGCACTTTTCTGATGTAGATTGTCCTGCAGGTGCAGAATCCTTATTGAAACATATGGGGTCCTATTTGACAAATCAGAATTGGGCCCCATGGGGCCCACACAGGGCCACGTGTGAGGGGTTTGGATAGCCATTCGAATTGCTCTCATGATTTACTGACACTTTTGTATCTCCGTTTTTCGCTAAACCTCATTCTAATATTTCGCTGTTCCGGAAATTCTTTCATGCACTCTATTGACCTCCATGTTACATTTCATTTGCTATAGCGTGTGACACGGACGACCCCTGCCGCTAAGATTCTCACAAGTAGTTATGAGTTAACTATGCTCTATCGATTGACACATGTCCCATTCGAATCCGCGATTAACCATTCGTGACCTTTACTTATCAGTCTATAAGAAACTACACAGTTAAAAACGGTTTCTTAAAAATTGAAAAAAATAAAAAAGTTATCTGTACACCAAGAAAATTTTTCTTATAAATGAGGTATTTCAGCATTCTTATTTAACTGGAACTGGGAGTAAAGCATTTGAAAATAAGATAAGTGATTTTGTTTCTAAACCGACATGATCTCATTTTCAATTAAATAAATATGCTAATATTTCATTTCTAAAAATATTTTTTTCTCGGTGCACAGATAACTTTTTTTTAATTTTAAGAACCCGTTTTTAACTTTATAGTGTGTACAGCCACTATCAGTAACAAAAATATAAATATGACACTACTTTTTAAATTAAAATGTTGCACATTAAACTTCACTCAAAGTGGTGCATATATATATATCCAGATTTTTCAAGCATCCAGTCTATTTCTCTGGATAAATATACGAACACACTAATTAAAAGGTATGTGCTTTTTCTTCTTATTTCATACATTTAGCTGCTTTGTTTACATATTATTTCCTAGGTTCCCAAAACAAAGCTTCATTACAATATCAGGACTGTTTATTTTAAATTTTGATTCTCTGTTAATTCTCTGTTACCAGAAACACTTTTTTTTTTATCTGGGAACCGAATTGAATGTATTTTAATAATGAGGAAATACGAACAGCACGATTCTTATTCACAATTGTTATGAATAACAGTAATGGTTGTGGTTTTTTCTTTTCAAGCATTCGAAATAGGTTTAACAAGGGACATAAAAAATAAGGGATGCCAGAGAGAGAGAGAGAGAGACGAGAGGAAGGGAGAGAAAAAGGTTAGCGAATAATTTCATTACAGCTAATTGGTGTTGAGAGCAAAGTGTTGCTAGCATTGTTTAAAGAAACTCATTAATTACGCAGTACGTCATTATTTACCCCTTCAATATGGATCATTTTAAGCAAGAGCATATAATTGAGCTAATACATACAATGCACACTTACACACAAACTCAAAAATACATTCTAAAGAGAGAGAGAGAAAAATTGAGTGTGTTTTTTGTGTTGCAAAATAAAATAAAATGTCGTTTCGTATTACCTTTCAACAAAAGCATTGATTCCTTTCTACATGTTCAATGTGATTGACTTTAACCTCTGCAAAGTTCAAAGAGGCTAAATTCGGTCCTAACATTACAAAAGGGAACGAGTTACTCTTGTTTCCTGTGAATTATCAACTGACTGACGGAACTGTAACAAAATAGAAGATACACACACACACTCACATACAAAGAGAGAGAGAGAGAAGGGGGGGGGGAGAAAGAGGGTGAGTTATTGGAAGACAAAAAGGAGAGAAATCTGAAACGATAGATAGGGAAAAACGATAACATTTCACAAACTGGTCCTCTATGTAAGCATGAAAGGACGAGTAAAAAGTATATTTATGTCTGGTCTCTCAAAACACCATAGAGTATTTCTGAATCCTATGATCTCTGTGGTAACTTTTTCCCCTTTAATACTTCTCCCTTCCATTCCGGAAATGGTTAAAACAACATTGTGTTTACTTTCTTCCTTCACCCCCTACTAACTCCAATTCCGCATCACCTATGGACATAGACTCTTATTCAAACATTTCAGGGTTATCATTTATGCAAACATTTACATCTAATACAAGTGATACAGTAGTGGTTTATCTAGATTTCCCAAACATCCTCTCAACATATGCCTAGTCCTACCCCTATCTCTCCTGTAGTTATGTAAACTTTATGCTGGGAAGAGAGACAGGCAGCAAGACTCCTCCTGCATTAATACTGAATTAATTCGCACACGTGTAGATTGCAGATTCGAATGATACTGAAAAAGAATATCTAAACATGTAAAAAATTATGGATAAATGTAAGACACATAACGAATATAAGAATTATTATAGATTTTCTTTCAAAAGAAAACATGCCGTCATCTGGAGTGACTTTGGGCATTAAAAAGTTATTTTTCTACTGCAATTCTTTTTTGTTATGTGTCGTATTAAGTTAAAATTTATATCTCTTATAAAACTTTATATACTTTGTAATGAATTTAATTGTAGTTCTGACCCCAGTGAGAAATACAAGGATTTAAACTGCACATAAATATGATCAAAATTGATCCAAGAAAGAGTGTAACATCGGGAACAATCGTTTCTGACTTCATGGCTGGGGTATCCTGTTTGTAGGGCAACCATTGGTTCATGGGAATTAAAACATATCGTCCGCTTTCATTTGATAGTTAAATCATGAAAAATTGTTAATACATAACAGAATTATTGATAATTTTCATGTTGCATTATGTACCAATATTTATACCACTAACACTGTGTTACAGCTGCGTTTAAAATAAAGACTCCTTGAGAGAAAATTAATTACATTTGAAAATATCAAGAAGAAGATTGACAAGAAGAACTAGCCGTCTATAGATAGGTTAAATTAAATTGAACTGTGTGTTCCGGTAACTACGCTGGAGTTAAAGTAAGTAAACACGACAAGAATATGAAAACGGAAAGGGATTAAGAAAAAAGATACAATGGGAGAAAAGTTAGAGTAATAATAAGAAAAAGTACAAGAAAGAATAAGAAGAAAGATAAGAATAAAGGAAATAATATGAAGAAAAGTAAAAAGGGATGAGAACATGAAAACAATTAAGACAAACAATTATAATAACAGAAGGTTTAGGAAGAACAAAGAATAAGAGGAAATGTATGATAAAGGACAAAGATAGAATACTTGATGATGAGAAAATGAAAACAATTAAGACAAACAATTATAATACAGAAGGATTAGGAAGAACACAGAATTAAAGGAAATGTATGAAAAAGAATAAAGATAGAATACTTGATGATGAGAACATGAAAACAATTAAGACAAACAATTATAATACAGAAGGATTAGGAAGAACAAAGAATAAGAGGCAATGTATGAAAAAGAATAAAGATAGAATACTTGATAATGAGAACATGAAAACAATTAGGACAAACAATTTTAATACAAAAGGATTAGGAAGAACAAAGAATTAAAGTAAATGTATGAAAAAGAATAAAGATAGAATACTTGATGATGAGATCATGAAAACAATTAAGACAAACAATTATAATACAGAAGGATTAGGAAGAACAAAGAAT
>JAGDQP010013407.1:22639-47269 GCA_022664845.1 Lepisma saccharinum
AGGAAATGTATGAAAAAGAATAAAGATAGAATACTTGATGATGAGATCATGAAAACAATTAAGACAAACAATTATAATACAGAAGGATTAGGAAGAACAAAGAATTAAAGGAAATGTATGAAAAAGAATAAAGATAGAATACTTGATAATGAGAACATGAAAACAATTAAGACAAACAATTATAATACAAAAGGATTAGGAAGAACAAAGAATAAGAGGAAATGTATGAAAAAGAACAAAGATACAATACTTACAGCGGACGTTGAGAAAATAGCCAATGGAAGAGAATTCTCCGAAAAGATGATGCGTAGAACACTTGTACCAGCCGCTGTGTTCTCGCTTAATAGCAGTGAAGTTGAGGAAACCGTCGTCTGACTGTGGCATAGGTGTCGTACCATCATCTGTACAAAGAAAGAATAAATTCACATTATTATACCTTGTCTCTGTTTCAAGATTATATTATTCCTTACTTGTTATATTCAATACTAATACGAGTACTAGATCTAAGATAAATAACATAGATATAATATTGGTTACTTAGGGAAATAGAATATGTTACTTAAGATCAAATGAATGGCTTAAAAGCAAGGGGTTGCCAGTAATATTTGAAAATTTTAAAAAAAAATCGAGTTTATATTTATTTATGTATAGCACAAAATATAATGTGCCACAAAATGTTTTCTTAGAAATGAGATATCAGCGTTCACATTTAATTCAAATTAAGAACATGGCGACAGTTTGAAAACAAGATTACTGATCTAATTTCCAAGCAGGTATGCCCTCATTTAAAATTAAATGAGAACGCTGATATCCCATTTCTGAAAACAAAATTCTCGGTGCATAGAGACGAACTTTTCCTCAATTTTAAGAAACCATTTTTAACCGTGATGTTTTGATAAAGAACAATAATTCTGAATAGCTCATAAAAGACAGAGAAGAGTATGTTTAACATACTTTGCACATTTTTTTTTAAAAAAAAATGTTTGTTTTATGTCAATAGTTTATGGCAAAAGAACAGTTCATTTCACAACACTACAATCAGTGTACATGTCAGGCACTAAAATCCTTTTTTCTTTAAAAAATAATCCGTCACGAGAGAGAGTGAGAAACATTTGTAACAAGTAGTCAAAATAAGAGCAAAAGAAATTAAAGAAGTTGGAAAAAAGATAACTAGATGATAGCACAATGCATTCATGCATGTAAAAGAGCGATTTATTTTAAAATGACTACATACAATGTGCGTCATTTGCTCTTGTTCAACTTTCACATGGTCTAGAGAGAGAGGGAGAGAGACAGAGAGGTCCCGGTGGGCATTCATAATGAGATGGAAATTTTAACAGTCCAACAGCAGAGACGCGACAATTTTGAAATGGTACAGAGACAAGAAGAAAAATAGAGATGAAAAAAAAAATTCAACTTCTCTTCACACTTTCAACTACCAAAAAAAATGTAGATGCGAGAAACTTCCTTTTCTGGCTGTTTTGGATGAATTTTGTATGTCAGTCACACTCCAAGCATCCCGGGTTGTTTCTAATCCTTAACACGCACACACACACATACTCCTCTATCTCACATAGTACAAGCGAACGAGTTCAGCTACCACCTTCATTTCGTTGCAGTTGGAGAAACGACTCAAGGGGTGCTCTTCTCTTTTTTTTTATTATTTTTCTCCTTTTTCTGTCTGGCTTCGTCCAATGTGGAGCAATGGAAGCCTAACAGAATGAGTTTGAAGTAACTTTTGAGCCGTACGTACGTTGGGAGTCGAAGGAATTTCTAATCACTTGAAAAGAGTCTTCCGCACAAACTGGACGTTGGTGGAGTTTAAGTTTTTTCTCAACAAGAAGGGGAAAGTGTAATGTGTCACCATATGCTTTGTACTACAACTTTCACTTTTGTTTATTTTTCATAAAATTAGTTCTAACATGTGATCCGTACAAGTGACAATAAAAAATGATGTTTATAATCATTAACCAGATGAGAGATTCGCCCTTGAAAGGACAAAGTTGTCTGAATGTTCGAACCCAGCAAGTGTGGCCTAGTACCGAAGCTCCTGGACTACTGACCAACACTAGGAAAGCAGATCCTCTTCGAATCCTTCTTCCTAAATCCATTCTGATTGAAATTTTTCTTGAGTTTCTTCAGTCATACGAGTGCAGCAATGGTATCTTGAATTAAAGCAGGAGGTGCTTCTTTCTCTTTCCTTTCACAACAGACAGAGTAAAATATACAGATAAAGATGGACTGTATCCTAAAATATTGGAATACTTTTAGTTGTTTCGTGGGTTTGGCGGGCGACAGAAAGGGAACAGCAAGTTATGGACAAATGAAAAGTGATTGAAGGACATTTTGCTATCGATATTACTAACGATGTCGCGATGATGATAAACTGTGGTGCAAGTACTACAGTAAAAACTGCATATCTCGGAACCTTTATAAGAAGGAAACCTGTAAATACGGAGATAAATTCTCCAGAACGAATCAATGACCTACTCGAGTAGGAAACCGCCGTAACGCGGAAACGGAACACTATTTAAAGACCCAAGAGATATTTTTATTCTCAGTAAGACGGAAATATTTTTATTCCTTATATTATCCCTTAATATTTTTTTCTTTCGTAACAAAACAATTCAATAGGTGGAAAACGTCTTTCTGTTGCCACTCTCTTATCAGTGGCATTGTCGATATGAAAGAAGGCGCTGCTAACGATAACGTTGTCGATTCGAAAGAAAGCGCTTACACAGTTTATTGAACCTTTCTTAAGAAAATTGTAAGTTATTGTTGCACGAGCTTGAACGAATTATTTGTGTACATACTACATTATTTTATCTCAGTTGTACTTGAACTGTAATAGGATTTGGTTTCGGTTTGCATTCTTCGAAGAAATGTCTTCAAAACGTACGTGCAGAACTCTGACTTTGAAGGAGAAAATGAAGGTCGTAGAAGAACACGAAATAGAAAAACATTCTACCAAGGAACTAACGGCAAAATTCAAGGTTAGTAAACTCAAATTTATGACATATTAAAGAATGCTGAAAAAATTAAATCAGAATGGTTTAAAGGAACATCAGGTGAAGTGAAACGTTTGGGCAAAAATTCTGTCAATGAAGAGATTAATAATGCTGCATACGAATGGTTCGTTAGTTCCCGTTCGAAAGGGATGCCAATCTCAGGGCCAATTATTCAAACGCAAGCATTGGAAGTGGCTAAAGCATTAGGGATTGTCCATTTCAAAGGTTCTAACGGGTGGTTAGAAAGTTTCAGAACTCACCATAACATAGTGTTCAATCGTGTTTGTAGTGAAGCCAATGACGTTGATGCGCAAACAGTTTCTGAGTGGTAAGAAAAACTATGTGCTTTGGTTGAAGGATTTGAAACAAGAAATATTTTTAATGGAGATGAGACAGGACTTTTCTTCCGAGCTTTGCCAACTAAAACTTTAGCTGTGTGTGGTGACAAATGCATTGGAGGGAGGAACGATTAACATTGTCTTTTTGTGCAAACATGGAAGGAAAATTTGAACAAATCTGTGGTGATCGTAAAATCTGCATGTCTTAGAGCTTTCAGAAATTTGAATCACTCTTCTCTACCAGTGACTTGGAAAAATAACAAAAAAAGCCTGGATGACTAGTTATGTAATGGAGGAATGCTAGAAGAGTTCCAAAATGGTAATGAGAAACGAAAATCGCAAGGTGATTTTGTTTTGGATAATGCAACATGTCATCCAAAACTCGAAATGTCCAATGTGAAACGTACTTTTCCCTCCCAATACTACATCTGTCACTCAGCCTATGGACCAAGATGTAATTTACACACTTAAATCATTTTACAGGAAGCTTGTGTTACAGTCATCGGTTGCCAAGATGGGTACATGTACGACTGTATCAGAAGTTCCAAACAAATAAATCTTCTGGATGCTGTAAAATGAAGAAAGTCGTACATGAAGAAACTCAGTCCAGAAACTATAACGAAATGCTTTGTAAAAGCAGCTTTCCCTTGCGAATACATGACTGTCGAACATGATCAAGTGGAGGAGAGTTTAAGTGCCGTTGCCAACATTTGTAAGGAGGCTAATTTGTTAATTACATCTGAGGACAATCAATTTCGACAGCGAATTGGCAACAGAACAGGATGTAGAGAAAGATGTCGATTCACTAAATCTACAGAACGCTGGACAAGAGTCTGAAATATGAAAAGAACGATGATGATGTTGTAGAAGAGGACAACGGAGAGGAAGAAGAAATTCCACGAGAGTTGAAGATATCCAATTACAAACATGCACTTTTGAATGTGAACGAACTACAAGAATTCGCTGCGTCTCGAATGCAAAATTATTATCTGTCCTTTTTAAGTCAACCCTATATAAGAAGGAAAACTGTCAAGACGGAAAATTTGACTAGGAACCATCATGTTCCGGGATATGCAGTTTTTACTATATTTTAATCATCTCAGCGCTAACACAATGACAAAACTCAAAACAAGGACGCAGATTTCTTGACAGAGAATCATTGCACTTCATAACCAACTGACATGCAAGCATTCTTCTCAACCTTAAGTAACTGTGTATTTAGAATGGCCCACTACAAGCAAACTTTATAGAGATTTAGGAAATTGCCCACACATTAGCATCAATATTACAATTTTGGCAAATAGTTTAAGAAGATTGAACAGAGTATGAATAATATATGAGAAGGAGTGATAAACACCACAAAGTAGTTCTGACTAGCGAACCAAATTTTGAAAACTTGCAGATTATGGAGTCGCAAACCAGATAATCAAATATGTCAACTACAAGTAACTTAAAAACAATTCTTACTACTTCATATCGCAGACTTGCATAATTGTCTGGTCTCCACAATTGTAGTATTAGTCTTCATACAATACTATACTATTTCATAATCTATCGAGAAGAAAAGGAGGTGAGTCTATAACCTTAGAAACACATATCCTCAAATACTGAGAATAGCAAACTGTTTCAGGTTCTATTTGCAAGTACTGTCGGGAGTAGGCCAGGGGGTGCTTTGAAATTATTCATACATTCAATGGATCCGTCAGAAGAGACGTTAATGAACTCTATAAATGCAAAGGACTTTATGTAACATGTCATGCAGTGAGATGTGAAAGAAGTTCCTGTCATTAAGTGGTGTAAGACCAAAAAATAAAACATGACAAGAACAGTTCTTATAGCGTTTAGGAAGAGGGAGAGAGAAAGAATGTATTCAGTGGGAGCGGCAAACGTTGATGAAGCTAGAAATGGGAAGAATACGAGTGTTAGAAAAGAAGATGAAGAAAAAGAACCAAGCAGGAAGTGGGTGTAAAAGGAACATTTTGGAGGAGCGCTTGTTGATTACCTCTACAGAAGTTAAGATAGAGTCATGGAGAGTTTGCGTGAAGGAGTATGAGGCAAGGTAGGCGGTAGGAGAAGTTAGGAACGAGAGAAGGAACCAAAAGCTTGTTGCTTAGAGATTGTGTTTTCTGGAAGTTATGATGTCGTTAGCTGTTAACAGTGCTTGGCTGGCTTTTGTGGGAGGATGGGGGATGGTTGTGACACCAACTACTGTGACGGTCGACACCTTTTCCTCCTCCCTCTTCAATGTAGCTTCTGGTAAAACTGAAATTGGCTACTACCAAAAAGTTTTCTTGTTGTCCACAACCGGCAACTTTGTCGCACTGGAAGACTCGGTGATAATGACTCTCTTCCTCTTCCTCCTGTTTTGACCTCCTACTTTACTCCTTTTAACTGGCTTTCATCACCAGGAAGGGACAAAGAAAGAAAGAAAAAAGCAACAACGAAGATAAATCTCATGAAATGGGGTCTGAAGAGACTCGTGTATCTCATTATAAGGGTTCTGGATATTCTCACTCCTAAGTAGACTGCTGGGTTCATAACCGTCGTTGTCACAATAAAACCCTCAAGCATTACAGTTCCCATTTTCCTCGACGCTATACTGCTATGCAAAAGAGAACATGTTAATTTAAGAACAATAAGAGAATAGCCAGAAGGGAAGAAAGTTGTCCTCAACTTCTTTCACGTGTCTCTTCTGTCCTGCTTTACGACATCACAACACAATAAGAGAATTCTAGCCGAAAAATAAGTTTCTTCAGTGTTCATAAACCAAATTTGAATTACATGTTCCAGATGTCTGTCTTTCCTTTTTTATTCTTGTTCTACAACCGAACCTTGCTTTTAAAATTTTTAATTTTCTGAACTATTAGTAATCAGCTTGCAGGAAGCCTCTACATGGTCTATTAACACTGAAATATGAATTTCTAACGTTTCTCTAAAATTAGACATCATCAATTCTTTTTTCTTTTCTTCAACATATTTCAGGACAATATTTTTTCTCAATCGGTGGCATGTGTAATGTACTCTTGGATAGCTATTGAGCTCTTTCCAGAACATCTGTGTCACATTGGCAATGGTGTTAAGTAAGTTATTTTTTGTCAGTTCCGCACTTGGATCAAACTAGTTGGATTAATCGATGCCCATCATTCTTTTCTGAACGATGAAGCTGAATATTTCTGGCTCTACTTTCTTTTATGGTATGCATATATAAAATGAACATGCTACAATATGTATACCAGCATTACATATGCGTACAACATCTTGATATTATTAAATAAAATTTGCAAAGATATTCTAACTATAGTGATGGAAGTCGAAACTAGTTTGTAGTCTATTGATTCCGAACGGAATGAATGATGTTAAAAAGTGAACAATCGAGACTTGTAGATTATGGACACGGAAAACAGCTGATAGTGAGAATTGAATATAGTTTGCTAAAAGGGCTATTGTTTACTAGAATATATACTATTGCGATTTAATGTGTTATAAGCAGAGATTGATGATTATAGGAATTATATAACTATAATGTTTTTATGAGGCAGATATAAGATTTAACTGTGCCTGATCTTTGAAATGGGTATTTGGCCGCTATATGAAGAACAATCCAGTTGGATACATAGGTACAGTGCATGGTTAAAATACAGAAGATAACGTTTCGCGTATCATATTTGCGAACAATAAAAGTGAGTGAAGTATTGATCAATTTTCATTGTACGCATATTAATGATGTATATGTTAGTATATTTGGCAACATTGACATTTGCTTGCCCTAATGTATGAACATGTCTTCTCGGTTTGGCTTTAGTTCTTCACTGCATGAAGTGTACTAACCTTGCATGTAATCTTCATAATATTTAAATTTTTAACATATAGGATGTAAATACCATATTCGAGGTACACGAAAAAAAATAAACTAGTCCAAAAAGTACAAAAATGGGATACTGGCACTACTATGTGTTAGATAGTGTACCCTGTCAACATGAGAGATCATTGAAAGGAAGAAACGAATGGTGTCTGAGCTATGGAGATGAAACGAAACTGGGTACAGGCGAAGAACATACAAAGTCCTTCCAAACCATGTAAGAACCGATGTAATCCAACGGAGTGCTACTGGATACATGGTTACTTTCTCTCTCTCTCTCTCTCTCTCTCTCTCTCTCTCTCTCTCTCTCTCTCAACTTGTGTTGTTGGTGAACCTTATAAATGATGAATTGGATATATTTATGGCTTTCAATCATCTATGGCTCAGGTGCGGATAGATTGGCCCGATATCCTGTGCTGCTAGGGTAAGTTGGTGTTACTATTCCGGCATTTGTCAGGTGTGGCTGAGTTGTAAATGATGAGTGAGTCATATTAAGTGGCATCAGTTTCGATCTCCGATAGTAAAGAAACGTCGTGAACAAATTCACTGACACCTACAGGAAAGCGAATGATAATTTGAAGGCTGAAGGATATTGGAAAGAAACTACGGGACAGCACCTATTAAACTGGGTAGGATTGTAACTACAAGAAAGATTCCAAGATTTCAGAACGTATGTATAATAAAGAAACGTTTTATTGAATACATTCACTGATATAGGACGTAATAAAGGTAGAGTGCTGCTCAAAATTCATTGCTTCTGGGTTTGATCACTGTGCATCCTATACAAAACTTCAAACAGCGACAAGACATATCCGACATGTCAAAATCTACCAAGAAATTTCCACAACTGATAATGCACAGCGAGGTGTTTAATGGACTACAGCGTTCATAAGATATTACTATGAAACAAAATATGAGATCAACACAATTGGGGAATCTATATTGTGAACAAGCCGGCCCACAATAACTGTACAATACTCTCATCAAAGTTCCTGTCCGATTTTTACCATTTTGTAGGGTGGTTTGCAGAGGAGGATTCAGAGTATCACATACATGGATATAATGGATATTAATGCTTTGATGACTAGATTTTTTTTTAGGTTCAATGCAAACACTAAAGCAAACCACCAAATAGAAATACTTTATTTGAACTGTAAATGAAAATTACAATTATTAATAGGACGTGTGTAATCTGGAAAAGATTCATTCTTACTTCAAACCTAGAGAATACTTATCCAACTTTTATCAATAACATATGGTTTCAAACATCTATGTATTTACTTATAAATCACTATAATCCATCATAATTCTTCATATACGATTATCCACCACTTCATATTACATATCTCATAATGAAGCAGTTTCAACAATACAAACAAATCTAAAAGACTTCCATTTAAAGAATCTATTTAATAATGATGTTCATTTTCTTATTTTAGTCAACCATATTTCCCAGATTAAATAATTGATCTAAGTATTTGAATCTGTGTAACAATCACTTCATTTTCTTAAATGATAATATCACTGTAATCATATTGCAAAATTATCCTATTAATCTATACGATTTTGGCATCTCATTGTAGTATCTGAACTATTCAAATATATAATTCAACAAGTTTAAGCACTTAAATCTGATTTCACTTGGAACATTTTATCTTCTGTTATCAATATTTCTATCTTTATAATCTAGTCAGAGTTAATCTAATTATGAGAGTTCAATTGAAAAATAACATAACCCAATCTTAAATAATGAATAAAGAATCTGGATTAAAATTATTCTGGCAATAAAATATGTCAATACAAATTTCCTTTGAGTAATCTAAATGATTGTAATCGAAATCAAATGACTAGAAAACAATATTTGATATAGTTCCTCTAACATCAGTTCCTATCTCTTTCTTATATCCTTTTATCCACCTCGTCAACCAAACTGTTTTCTTTTTAACAATCTTTGAATGGTTTAGGTAATCTACAAAACCTATTTAGCATAAAAACACATCCAATTTTCTTGCTAAATTATCTTCTTCTTCTACTTCTCTTTCAGCATTGGGTTTGTCTTCCGTTGTCTTTTCAGTATTTGTCCTTCTTCTTGCTTTTGTCCTTCATTTTTCTTATTTGGTACTCGTGTGTCCTGAAGCTGAATTGTAGGATCGAGCGGAGTTTCACTATTTAAAGTTGCTTGGTTAACCTAACATTTTAGTGATCTATTGTTTCAATAGAGATTGATTGTTCTCTAACGTTATAATAGAGTGTTGTAAGAACGAGAATAATTCCAAAATGTTCTCATTATTATATTGATGATGTCTTGGTGAACTATTTACAAATTGTTTGGATGACGTCGCATTTTGATATGTTCTTATAAGGATAAAACTGATGATTATACTGACATTGGTATTCAGACAATATTCGTGCTCTTCAAACATCTAGTACCGAGCCGCCATAGTTCAGTGGTAGAGCGTTAGCGTAGCATTCCGGAGGTCCTAGGTTTGATCTCAGCGGCCGACTATCCTGACTGAGGCTTTTCCAGGGTTTTCCTAAGTCACATCAGGCAAATGCCGGGATGGCACCTTCAATATAGACCTTGGTTGACACCTTCACGAATTCTTTCCCCGCCCCTATCCCGGCCAGAACCTTAGATGCCTAAAGGACATAAATAAAACTTCAAATTCAATTCCAATTAGCTAGTAGCTACACCAATTCGCTTATGCCGTCAACTACTTTCTTCAGCTGAATAAAGTGTTGTGCAAGGAAACCCCGACGATGATGATAGTGAGAACGATTTTTGAATTATTAAAACACGTTATTTTATATTTAAATATAACAGGGAATGGCTATTTACAAGGGTATTCTATTATCCAACGAGAGCAAGACGATGATGATGGTGATATCGATGTTTAAAGGATAAAAACACGTATTACAATTTCCAGCAGATGTAACAGAAAACGATTATTTTATTTCCAACACTAAGGTGTTCTACTATCGTACCATTAGACAAACATGAATAGAATACAAGTATTTTTCGTCGTGTTCAATTTAATCATTCTTACAACACTACAAATTACTTGATGCAAGGGAAAAATAAAACTGAGACCACATAAAACTGAGATGGAATTGTGGATGATGATTTGAATTTGTTAATCATAATTTTATACTTCGTATATTCGTATTTTGAAAGTAATACTAACTTATAATTCGCTACCGTATTGACTATGTAAGTCTGTAAACTTTGAATTTGCTTTTTTCAGAATTCTACAAAATGAGATGTTGCTTTTTCCCGTGTACCCTTTATATATTTTGGTAAAATTGACTAAACAAATTGAGAATAGGTTTCCTATCCTTCTGGACCTGCATATCTTAAACCTGGTTCCGCATTTACAAATTCTAGATTCGGACTTGGATTTGAATAACCGAAAGTTACGTCCAAATCTCATTGAATCTGAATCTTAGCAAATTACGTATTCAAGAACTAGAATCGTTTTACCATTTGCAGTCTATATCAGAAATTCAAACATTAATAATCATTAGTGGTCTGTCAATTGTGGCACATCCTTGCAACTTGTCGTTGGCGTCAAGTGTTTTTTTTTTCAGTGAAATGTTACGTTCTCGCAACTTTGAACTATTTCTTCAGTTATCATGAATTAACGTGTGTGTCACTGGTGATTGACTGGTATAGCTCGTTGTCTTTGAACTCAAGGAATCTCCGGTTCGGCGCTCGGTGATGATGCTTTTAATGTAAAGGTTCAGTACTCTTTCTAAACTATTGGTTCCTCCTTAGAATAAACTGTAGGCAAACAATTCTTGCAGTTAAATTTATTTTCGGAGAGGGGCGAAAAGGATACATAAAAATTTATCAATATTTCACACAGAGGCGCCGTGCCCCCAAATAGTGTATGTGCCCCCCAAATGAAAATTACAATAATACAGTAGATATATTAAGTTTCAGGAACTTCGTTCGTACACGATACCTTTGGGTCAGACCGTCTGAAATCGTCCACCCTGTCTGCTCGACCCTTTAATATATTAATGACAATATGGATTTTGGGACTGATCTGGTAATGCAGTTTATTTCGAATTCGCTCATTCACAGCCAAGCTGGTCGTTCTTGAAGTTATTTGCTTCTACTTTGCCTTCACCTCCTTACTTCGTCACTCAGATATCTGCAAGGTACATAATATGCCAAATACTTGGGATTCCTAGTCGGCTGTCTTGTCAGTGTGTGGAAATGCTTCCGATTTCAAGTGAATGAATAACTTTCGGTCAATTCAGCTACTTTTTAGTGTTTATGGAAAGCGCGACTGGGAAGTAGTGACGTCGATGAGTGTCGAAGTAGGGAGGAGATAAACTGTTGGACGGGACATTGTGTGGCTGGTTTCGTTACCAAAAACGTCTTCCCGATCTAGCTCTAAGTCTACGATAAATTATTTCGTCTTTATACTTTACTTTGCGATGTCTGAGCTATAGTTAGTCAAGGCTCAGACCATCCTCAAGAATTTAGGTTCGACCCTGGCGGCAGTGTCTTCTGTTTTTTGGCTTGGCTGTTGATAGCTTCTGGTGGTAAGTGGAACGAGCATTTACTCATATTTTTGTTATGCTTAAGGCCCATGATCCATTATCCTAAATTTAGGTCGTGCTTCCCCTTCGTTAATTAAGTAAAGCTCTATTTTTTAACTAGCTAGTTTCCTTCTAATGAGCTACAAATTCCTAAAACTTTATGTCTCTCTCTCAAAGAGGACCTAAGGTCAAGAAAATATATCAAAGGGTTCGAACAGACAGGCTGAACGATTTAACATAGACTGGCCCAAAGATATCTTGTACGATATTAAGTATTAAGTATTTATATCCCTTATATAGGAATAAATCAAAACCAGTATTATTTTCATACCAATCTATTAATTAATGGCAGCTATTGTTGTATTCCAGCGAATGCCAAAATTTGTGTTAACAGACGTTTACGGAAAATGTAGTATATGCGAACTCGTTTATCATAGGACATTTACCAGGTGCGTAAACATGAAACCGGAATTTATGTACAGAAAAGACACAGTGACTGGATGACAATGCTAAGAACTATTTTATTCGAAATATTGGCTATCGCTAGCGATACATTTCTGCCATCTTTCCGGCAATGTGTGGATGCCAGCCCAAAATAAACTGTGCCTCTTGTGCTGCAAACCAACCATCAGGACATTTTCGTAAGATGTGAAGCGCTGGTCAGCAAGTGCGTGCCCCTGGATGCAAATAAGTGAAAATCGGAAGGCGCCAAGTCTGATAAGTAAGCCGCATGCGGAAGGATTTCCCAGTGAAACGTTGCAATCGTTTCCTTGACCGGTTTTGCTGTGTGGGAGGGTGCATTATCGTGAAGCACAATCACTTTATGTTGTCTTTGGTCATATTCTGGTCGTTTTTCACGCAAAGCTTGATGCAAATCGATCATTTGTTGTCGGTAACGTTGGGTATTAACGGTTTCGCCAGGTTTCAGCAGTTCATAAGATCACTCCCTTCTGATCCCACCAAACGCAAAACATTGTCTTCCGTCCATAGTGATTTGGTCTTGCAGTCGATGTCGCCGGTTCTCCTGGAGTTACCCATGATCTTTTACGGTTAGGATTCTCGAAATGATCCACTTTTCGTCACCAATCACAATGCGATGGAGTAATAATTTCCTTTTGTACCTGGCGAGCAGAATTTCACAAGTGGTTTTTCGGTTTTCCTGCTGTCGTTCGGTCAATGCATGTGGAACCCATTTTCCCACCTTCTGAATCTTGCCCATGGCTTTTAAACGTAAGAAAACTGCTTCTTGTGTCACATTTAATTGATCCGCGAGTTGTTGCGTTTGAGCGTCATCCTCATCCAACAAAGCTTGCAATTCGCTGTCTGCAAACTTTTTCGGTGATCTTCCACGTTCTTCGTTTCTGACGTTAAAATCGCCATTTTTAAATTTTGTAAACCACGCATAGCACTGTGACTTACCAAGAGTATGATCACCGTAAGCTTCGACAAGCATGCGATACGATTCTGCAGCAGTTTTCTTCAAATGGTAACAAAACATCAATGCAGTCCATACATCATAGTTTGTAGGTACGAATGGCGCCATATTCAACGTTATTAAACACTACACTATGACATGAAACTTGTCTGGTTGTGAGTTGCAAATCGTTATCAGCAGTCAAAAGAAGCAAGTGGCCCCAAGGACGCAGTTTTACGTTAACCACAGTGACAGCTAACGCCGTCTATGCACAAATTCCGGTTTCATATTTACACACCAGGTAAACAGAGACCATTCTTTTCTTTAAAACGTAATCGAACTGGTGAAAATGATATTAAATTGTCATTGTTGAAATATAAGAAAAATCCGTTTTTCAGGACGCTTTTTCGCCCGGAAGAAATTCAATATCAAAGTTAATTTTTGTGCACTATCAGCATATCAAAGTATGTTGAAGGTTTATATAATATTATGCTTCGTTAATTTCTTTAAATTAGTTTTTGAAAATCCAAAAATTCGTATTTTATGCATATTGGAGGCTCAATATCTCGGGTGAAACAAAATTTAAAAATATAATTTCTTAACACATTTATGCCAGAAGAAATTACGGTAAAAAAAAATAATAACTTTGATATTTGAATTTGAAGGGAGCTTTGAATCAAATTCGATTCAATTTTTAGGTGAGTAATGATCGTGCGCGGTATGGCATGAATATTGGATATCAGTATCTCTGGTGGAAGGCCAAATAAAAATCTATTTCTTTTATACGATAGGTACTTTGTCAGGAGAAACTAAGGTAAACATTTCAACTTTGATATTTTAGTTTAAAAGAAGTTGCTAATTTGTAAATTGGGGATGAATAAAGCTCTTGCGCGCTTTGGTAAATGTTATATTACCACCAGAGTACCCAAGAAAGATGTGAATACGTAAAGTAGATCCTGAAATTTCCTTGTAAGTTTGGCAACATGTCTGCTTCGCATTTCCACCCTGCCTTTTTTTTTCATTTCATTATGCAATCAAGCCTTTTGTAAAACGTTGCCACCTTTCTATGTGTGTGTAAAGCGCTTATACAGCTGTCTCTATCTCCTAATATTTAAGCATATAAACTATCATTACAGTAATACAATAGTGATTCTGATGTTAATAAATAATATTTCTTTACAGAACCATTCTTTATACGAATTGGATTTTATTTATGGCCTTTAGGCATCTAACGCTTAGACTGGTTCTTTATACGAGTTACTAAAGCACGCACGAGCATTATTCATTCATTCCTAATTTGCATATCTGTAACTCCCTATGAGCTGCTGTAGCTCAGAGGTAGAGTGTTGCCGTAGCATTCGGGAGGTGGGTTCGATCCCAGCAGCCGACCATCCTGACTAAGGTTTTCCAGGGTTTTCCTGTCATACCAGATAAATTCCGGGATGGCACCTTTAACATAGACACTGGCAGACACCTTCCCGAATCCTTCTCCTACCGATCTGAGCCTTAGATGACTAAAGGTTATTAATAAAATTCAAATATAAAAATATGTAACTCCCTTCAAACTCAAATATCAAAGTTTAAATTTATACTCTGGTTGCTCTTGACATAAGTGTATAAATTGTGGAAAAATGTGTATACATTTTTATCTGGTCTCCCATCAGAGTAGGATATTCAATGTTGCTATTAGAGCGTGGACAAACATCATTCAACAATTTATAAATATGAACTCCACTCAAACTCAAATAAACTCTGTGATTTCTCATGATTTTCCCGGATCTAGGGGGGAAAGGGGTCAAGCGCTCCGGGCAGCACGTTTAGGTGACGGCAAACTACTAAAAAATAATAAAAAAATATGATCACCTAACAAAGGAAGTAAAATCAAGTATTAAATTGAAATTGACGTAAACGTGTTGAAAATTTCAATACCGGTGCGCTAAGACTTTTTTTTTTATGTTATTCCATACAACCTACCTTCATCTCTAAAATTCAAAACCGCGATTCAAATCAAATAGCCAGGTCTACGAGTAAATACGTTACTGGCAGACTCGTAAGATAAATTCCTGTGTTGATAGTAGGTGGTCACAGAAACTTATCACCAATTTTGTGCATCTACGACACAAGTTAATTGCTTGAATTTTTCCGAAGGAAATATTTTACTGCAAAATAATTATAAACCAAGGTGTATCTGAACCACTCTTTGTCAGAACTATAGTGTTGTACGCAGTTTGGGGTCATTCTGGAAATTTGCACCCAAGGTATGTAATCTCTCCTTAATTAGGATATTTCGCACAAACGTCAAGTAGAAGAGTTTGCAGAGTAAATTCATTTAATACAATGAGAGGAGAGTTTGCGCAATGTTATGTATAAAACAGGGCTAGATTGTAGTCTCATTTTTGGTCCTGGTCTACTACTTGACGGAGGAATACACTGTGTGAAGAGCATAAAATTCATTTCCTCTGTCTACTTACGATTGTTTTCGTAAAGTTTTTAAACACTGTTAAGTGTAAGGAATGTAACATTTAATAGAAATATTCAGGCTGTTTGAGCTAATTACTTTTCATAATACAACAGTCTATAATGATTTGGACAACAACAAGTAGTTTCTATTTGGGTCGTACTATCGCATGTTATTTTATTCCGGAGTCTCCTCCATGTGCGCAATATTACCTACTCTAGTAAGGAATTTGCGCGAATTAAGAGATTTGAAAAAATCATTATCATTCAGCATACAATGATTTATATCAAAGATTACTAGTATGTAATTGTGGCTAAGATACTAGAGAATATATTGTAATTCTTGAGACGTTTACATAAAAACCGAAAAGAAAAAAGAAAATAATTTTATGGAATTTTTCTTCAGTTGTGCGCAACCTCTCCCGATTTTACGATACCTTAAAAATATACTTTGATATGTAATAGAGTACGACTTTAATATTCAATCCCTTCCGGCCCCCAAAAAAGCTCCCTGGAAACTGAAATTGTGTCTATTTTGATGCCATTTTGAACAGTTCGATCACGTTTTAGAATTTTCATTCAGAGGACTAAAATTATCAGGCAAATGTTATTGGAAAGAATAGTTTCTGTTATAGTGTCCTATAATAAACCAGTCCTTAGTTACACAAATTTTGGTATGCGCCGCATTACAAAAGTGGCTGCCATTAATTAATTCGTTGGTATAACAATAAAATAAATCCCGTTTTGAATTATTCTTACATAAAGGATATAAATATTAAAACATATTTTTCAGAGGGGTCGAGCAACCAAGCTGGATGATTCAGATACACTATGCTCTAAACCTTGGTTGAATACACGTTGAACTATTTTCGAAAAACACGAAGTATGTGATACTCTATGGTATTTGTAGAGGTGCCCCCCTAAGCAAAATATGAAGCACCCCCGCAACAATTTGTCTGGCTACACCGCTGATTTCATACGAAGATATTCCAATAATTGTACTATAACGGATCAAGGTGGAATCAGTGCTTATAAGAAGCAGAATGGTTATAATATTTCATTGTAAATCAGCTGATATTGTAAATTGTTCAAATGTATGAACTGTTAACAATATAAGATGTATAACATTTTCGTATCATTCATTTTGTTTCAATCAGGGTGTAATTCTTATGATGCAGTGAAAAAATTGAAATGTTTTTTTTTTATGAAAAGATTATTATTTGTGTTTTATAGATAATGATCGGTCATAATCTGACCAAAAGATCATGCTGAATAAATTTACACATAAATGAATCAGATATACATGCGTATGAACTCTGACAAATGTCTGTATTAATATTTATTAACAAACATATTTGAAGAAAGAATTTAAAAATAACATGAAAAGAACATAGTTTGTTGATTTTTAGCTGAATTGATATAAGAGTGTCATCTGCTATCTCTCTGGAAAGTCTTTTTTAAGAAATTATGATACATAGAGAAAATATGCAGAGTCCGTGTATTACAGTCATTATCAACCGGGTGTGCCGCGACTCACTACTGTGCCGCAATGTTTGCTAAATATGCCACAAAATTTCTGACACTTTGTGATTTGCTGGTAAATGTAATTCAAATAATTTCACTCAATATTTATTTTTAAAAACTAACAAAAATTATTCATGAGTCTGAACATATTTATTTCACAGAGAAATTATTGGTTCATTTACGCCTTATAGTTAGTGACTATAAGTCTTCCGCAATGTTACCAGCTCCTATGTTAGTGTGCCGCGCGGGAACACACTACAATGGATATTGTGCCGCGAACAAACAGGGGTTGAGAACCACTGGTCTATTTATTATTTGATATGAAGGTATGCCTATACATAATGTTGATTATGGATTTTTAAAACACTCTCCTGTAAAATCAATAAAACGTGCAATGCACGTTATTTCTGTGATCTTCATTGGCCCACACAGAAAATTAGCTGTTCAAAAATAATATTCAGGTTATTATGTTTAACAGTTACATCGTAGAAAACTGAAATTATGCCCCATGTTATGAATTTATATGCAGTTGTTCTATGTAAACATTTATAACTACAAGTAGAAAATTGAGTCAATACCAGTTATTTCGTTTTCATCGTCTCAAACGAGGCTCCAGGTCATTTTTTTTTCGTTTAACTAATTCTTTCTCTCGCTTCCCAAATGTATGATAATTAATTGAATTCTATCGAATGCCTAGGGAGTTTATTACATTGCTTCGTAGTAACGGCTTGCTTTTTTAACAATGTTATCCCTTTCTCTCGTCCGGAAAACGTGCTTCGCATATCTCACAAGTGCGCCTCCATCAGTGCAAGGTAACAGAAACCTAATAGTGGCGGAGAGATTCAGAGCATGATCTAGGACCAACTTATTGACTTTAATAGATCAATAATTTCTTAATATCAATTTATCTTTCATTTGTTTTGTGTGAAACCATTTCAAAATTGGCATGATTTCATGTTTTTTACCATGTTTCTTGATTCCTAATATACCGTAAATTCCAAGTACGATATTTAAAATAAAATATATTTAATGTTTCATTTCCTTTTAATATTATGTTGTGGTTGTAATTTATCTTTAATTCATTCAGAGAAGTATAATATTAGCTGCGCTAAATCAGAAGTCATAATCGTAAAGATACTTTTTTTCTTCTGTTATCATATACAGAAGATTCAAGTTAGTAATTCAAATGCAGTGTTGTTCGAGTCTGCTGAAGGCCATTTTAACTGACATTTCCCAAGCTTTAACTCTAATTTACCATCGTGAATGCCGGTATGTTACCTCGAACAAAAAGCTAGACACCCTACTTTCCTCCCACTTCCATTGGAAGATTGTTCGCCGGGGGATATCATTTCCAAGGACTTTTTCAAATATTTATTTCTTATTTTTAGGAACTATTTCGAACGTTTTTCTACTCCATACAACACTTGGAAAACTCTTCACTATACAAATTTCTTGCAAAACTGTAAAGACATTTTACATTGAATGTGATCAGTGTTATTACGCAAAATGACTACAATTCGTTTCTTAAAGATAGGAAATTTTATTATAAACATGTTCCTCGTGTTCTTCAAAAATGAAATTTAAGGGACTTTCAAGGACTATATAGAAAGTTCCAGGACTTCCATGTGTCTTTGAAAACGAAAGAATAAAATCAAGGTATTTTAAGGACTTTCAAGAAACATGGGATGAAAACATTGTTAACACATACGGGAGATGCTAAGAGATAGGTAGATTTTTTTTAATGAATAAAAAATTTATACTCCGGTGTGCCTTTTGCTATTAGTTATTAAAGGAATTAGTTATTAAAGGAAGAAGCTTTTCCACTATATTTTTAAAAAAAATGTTTACACATTAAAGTTACAATTACGTCTATGTTTACATTTTCTATCTTTATGGATCTATCTTGTACGGTACGCTATTTGGATCATTTTGTTAGTTTATATGACTTAACAACGAGAGAGAAAGCAATGACGTAAAAAGAAAGGGAATTTCATTAGTGGGTTAAGGTAAAACAATCAACATAGGAACTTTAAGACGACAGGTCTTGAGGATGATATTTGGAGCAGGAAATTCAACGTTGTTTCTTTGACAAACAAGAAAATAACTCAGTTCTAAATTGCAAGCAAGGAAACCCTCCATTTCGTAAATAGTCAGAAGAGTTACTTTCATTTCATCTTGAAACATTTCCTATCGTACACTTCGCCTTCATTCATATAGATATAACTACACCTTCCTCTTTTTAAAACTGCCTTTCCTCCCATCTGTTAGCACAAGTCTTAAACAAGAAGAATTAACGGCTGGTGTAATAGCAAAGAGAAAGAAAGGGAAGGAATTGCTGTAACTTTCCATTTGTGTTTTCCATTGTTTGATTTCCTTCTCCACTGCTTCAACCGTTATCTAAGACCTCAGCAAATTCTTTGGCTGAATACCAAAAGCTTTCTTCGAGTAAATGGAGTTTTCAATTCAACTGTTCTCAAGAAGGCATTAAAAGCAGCTCCCCGCATCGCCCCTCTCAAAAACCATCCACGCTTGAACTGGGATCTAGTAAGCGGAGGATAATGGCCTGTGACACTGCTTTTAAAACGACCGTAATTTACCCTTAGGAAACTTCCCGCCTTTCTTTGTATTGTCTCCTTGTGTTGCAAGTTAGGAGTCTTCTTTGCCAAAATGATTGTAAGACGCAAATTCAATTTTTCTTTATAATTTTTTTGTGTGTCTTTATTCTCTCTTTCAAATTAACACATTTACACAAATACGAAGGTATTTTTTATCTGCATCTTCTCTTCAATTTTTCTTCGTTCATTTTCTTTTCTTTCTTAATGCTGCTCACTTGTTCTGAACAACACTATTTCTGTCAGTGCAATAAAGAAATATAACTTAAAATTAATCTAAATGAAATAAATTAAAAATGCAATGAAAATTAAAATAAAAGAACTTATACACGTCCACTCCAGAAGCTAAGGGAAGCAAATGATATGGACAATTTAAAAAGTTCAAGGTAAACTTTTAAATATAACTAAAAATATATGTGATACAAACATGTCATATTTGGTACATGGACACATTAAGGTTCAAGGTTTCTTCGTACAAAACATGACAGTTATACGTCACATATATTTTGAGTTACATATAAAATATTACCTCGAGCTTTTTTTTTTCCTATTCCTCAATGTCATTTGTTTCCCTTGTCTTATGGATTGTATTATGTCACAACAATGAATCAATTCGGTGGCTGTAATTCAAAAAAGTGTTGTATTTAAGTTTACAGGATAATATGATCTCATGTTCCGTAAAGCAACAGGTTGTGTTGTACGTGCAACGAGATTTGTTCTATTCAATTAATGACAAATAGACAGGATATATAAGGTATCATAATATACAATTTCTTTCATAACGATTATTATTTTGTTTTGGGGTAGGATTTTATTTTAGTTAGGGTGAAATAAATAATATATTATTTTATAATTTTCAAATATAAAAATGTTTATTTTTGTCACGTATAATTTAATTATAACTGTAACTTCGAAATTGACCAATGAACGGAAACATTTTCTTACGGTAATAAATTTACGAATTCTTCATTGTATAAATGGTTGCGATGAATGAGTGGTTTTGGTGTTTGATCGTTTAATCAACGGATTCTGATTTCGAGTTCAGGTTGTCGTGCTCTCGGTGCTTTATGTCAGGTTGAGCTCAATCCTGACCCGAAGAAGTTCGACCACACCCAATTCATGACTAAGTAGATTTGGTCCAAGCCAACTCGTGACCCAAATAGATGATTCGTATATCTGACCAAACCCGTTGAGAGCACTGCCCGGTGGAACAGACTGAACTTAACGCTTTGGAATCCAGCTTAAACTGTAGATTTACCCTTATGACGTCATTTCCATTTCGTGAACAAGCATTCTTTCAATTTGCCAGTAAGGTACCTAAACTAGGACGCTGGTCGCTGTCTTCTCCATCCCTGCCTCAGAAAAGAGTGCTCGCCGAAAAACGTCATCCCTCGGACAGACATGTGTCAGGATTAGACCAGAGCTATCTGTTTTGTTTCGTTAGTTAAAACAAAAAAATAATTATTAAGAAATTTATCAGGACGTAAAGCTTGTACAAAATGCCAATGGGTAACTACACTAACATAAATTGAGCGATAATTTACAAGATACAAATACAGATTAGAATTACTTGCCCTGGAAAGAGTATAAAGAGATGAAAGGTATTTATTGTCAATAATAATATGTAAAAATAATTGCCTTACTTTCAGATGGTCTGCAGTTAGTAGACGAACGCAAATGCGGAGAACTATACAAACGGATGACATTGGTGTTAAAGACCATCAGGAATTCTGACAGACAGCTACCAATGTAAGTTGGTGGTGGTGGTGGTGGGGGTCATCCACCGAATTACTAAATACATCCCCCACCTTTAAATTTTGTAAGGTCAAATAACTATAGAAACCCTGCAAAAATGTAATATGTAACATTCTCACTGAGAGATTATGTTACACTTCAATCAATATTCCAGCGCTTATCTCTGTACCTTGCAGTTAAAATATATATATATATATAATCACCGCTCTACAGGACGTATAATCCCTCTACAGGATTCTCCGAGCAAAAATTTCAGAGTGCGTTTCGATATGATCTCATTGACGGTGTCCATGTTAGCAGCATCGTCTACTATGGAGCTTGGTATATGAATTCAGTTATTGACTGGGCCAAAATTGCAGACGAACTTACCACTCCAGACAAGTTGCATTTTTTTAAAATAGTAAGGTTTAAGAACCAATATAAACATTGAAGACAAAGTAATAAGGGAATTTTCTGAGCGATAAAAGTAATATACGTATATTAAAATGCGAGTCTTGTTCATTACCGACATATAGAGTAGTGATTTGACAGCTATCACCCCCTGTGGTGGGTATCAATCCCCCAAAATTCTCAGGCGCACCACCTAACTTTGATATTTTTACGGTACAAAAATCGATAGAAACAGTCCAAAACTCCACTTGCATCTTCCCAATTTTGAATTTTACACCACCATCCCAAACTAAAAATCCTGGAAGAATCCCTGATTAAAAGCGGCGTAGTTGATAGCACTTCTGGCATGTTTCTGGAGTACTTAAGTTCTGTAGTCAATATGACATCTGATTACAAAATCATGAAGTTCTGTGTTCGATTCTAGCCACAGTATTTATACTTTTCCCCCCATTGAATAATAAGATGTTTACAGTAGTTTGATATTATTATGTCAAATAATAATTTAGTGTAATATATAGTATAGTTTCCTTTGAAAAAAAAAGTAAACAGAATAAATTTTATTTAAGAGGACTTTTTTTTTTTACTGAGAAATGAAAAGAGTACGTTTCTTGCGATCCTCCTTCTACACACACGTAACGTTGTAATATTTCTTATTCCAATCATTCATGTAATCAAACCTCAATTTCTAAATACAATATTGATTACAGTTTTAAAATCAATATCATTGAAGACGTGATTCGGCAAAGGGCCCAAGTCCATGATTTTCTTTTTTTTTCACTCTGATCTAAGGAAAATCCCAACTTTGTGGTCCCTTTCCAAATCAGATGGATTTTAATGATATATTTTGATGTGTAAGCAGAGGGATTTGGAACTCTATTTTTTGACACAGATATTAGCAACTCTGTCACAGTGCAGAAAAATCATTTCATGGAGTTGGGACCCTTTGCCGAATCACGTCTTCAATTGACAATTTCGAGTAGAATATCAGTTCCGTAATCTTGTGCCACCCTTATTTAAGGTAAAATTTCGAATTTGTAAAGGAAAAATAAGTAATGATTATTGAATCAGTGAATTATCCATTTTCCTATATTAAAGCATTTTCATTGTAACAAACTTTGACTAGTTTGTAGTGCTAAATAAGGTATATTATGTGGTCACTATATTTTAATATCAATGGCTGAACATTGTATATGTGTACAAACCGTTCAGGTAGAACACTACGACAGATACAAACATCGTAATTAAGCAACGGTTATCCATTCTCCAAATGTGGTTATAATGCACCCTGAGGTTGGTTCTAACGGAGGTAGTAATTCTAGATCCTAAAGCGGTTGTTATCAATTGAGCAAATGAAACTACTAACAACAGATACATGATATATACGCTATAAACGACTATTCCCTCACCAGGAATCAAAGGAGCATCCCTTTGCCTAGAAAACACCCAGTCAAATTGCTCACCAGGGAAGTTCTCAGAAATTCAATTAACAATAATTTTGGATGTAAATATCACTGATTACATATGAAATCTAAATCACATCAATTGCCAATAGTCTCAATTTATGTCTTCCTGAGAGCCAAACTAAATTATCTGTTAATTCGTGATTGGCTATTCTTTTTTTTTATTATTAAATTCACAACTTACATCAAATATATACTAAAATGGTGTACAGTTTCCCTGTTACATAAAAGATGTCCTTATTACAGGATATTTGTGGAATGTTACTCTATACTTGAAGCTACAATTTGGGGAAATACTTAACATTCTTCGGTTACTGTTAGTCCTAGTTTCAACAAGATTTTTGTTTACAATTGTTAGTATTGCTTATATGTTATATTATTTGTATTAAACTCAACTTCGTGTCAAGCTAGTAACGGCACAAGAAGTATCGCCAGGTTCTAGATACTCTTTTTTCTTTACTTTCTTTTCTTTTCTTTTCTTTTAGAAAAGGGTTTGTCCTAATCTTTGCCTATTTCATATTCATATCTGCATTTGCTATTCTCTGCTAAAACGTATTGCTTTAACTTTTATTGTATAATACGTTTATTTTTGCTGTAGTGTAAAAAAAATTATTACGAGTATGGTAGAGTTCTGACTGTGTAAAACCATATTTTTTCCCCTCTGATTAGCCACATTCCGCGTTACATGAAGCGAATAAAATGTTTGAAGAATACGGGATCACATTTTTTAAACACGTAACCTTTCACAGTTTTGAGCTTTTACTGATGTTACAATATTTGATGTGAGTTTTCATCTAATGAATTTTAGGTAAGAACTTTACTTTTGTATGGGCCAGTCTAATAACTTTTGACTTCAGCCAATCACAATTATAACTCGAAGGCATTAATAGTTAAAACCCACAAACATCTATGCCCCTGGCGGGATACGAACCGGCGACCTTCGGGTCGCTGGTCTAACGCCTCAGACGACACGGCTACCTGGTCGGCCAATGAATTTTAGGCCTTTGCTGTTGCTACTGCAACATTTTCCTTCAACAAGTAACACTATCAGTATCTCTTCACATAGCTATAAATCTCTCAAAGTAGGATCATTGAGATATTTTTATTTTCCATATGATTTATCGAAAAGGTCTCTGACTCAATAGTGTTCGCTATTTAACTATGAACTCCTGACACTAAAACAAGAAAAAGGCTAATGTTTATAAGCTTTCAAATTTCTCTTCGGTTTTGACACGCAACGGTTCCAACTAAAAACGCACAAT